>JAVTVY010018104.1:0-71291 GCA_036873755.1 Hanleya hanleyi
CAAGGCGGCCATCTTAGATTTCCCCATGAAACCTTGTTATCGCGATTTCTGAGGAACTACTGCTTGGATCTTTTCTTGGTACACAGGTTACCCTTGGGGTCTACTTGTGCAAGATACCTTTTCTGGTCCGCTTCGAAAATCCAGCCATCTTGGGTTTCCCCATGAAACTTTGTTATCGTGATTTCTCAAGAAGTACTGCATGGATCTTCCTCTAATTTGGTACACAGGTTTCCCTTGGGGTCTAGTTGTGCAAGATACCTTTGTTGGTCCGATTCAAAAATTCCTTGAAGCATTGTTATCGTGAATTCTCAAGAACTACTTCATGGATCTTTCTGAAATTTGGTACACAGGTCCCACATGGAGTCTAGTTGTGCAAGATACCTTTTTTGTTCGATTCAAAAATACAAGTTACGTTTAAAATTAATACGGTATTCCCGAGTTGTGACGTTGCATCACAAGAGTCGGCGGATCAAACGATGGGACATATTCTATATGTTGACTATAGAAAATATCCATACCTTCACCTCCCACCCATATCAAGGAGTTCGAATAATTAGGAATTAAAATCTATTTCTTCAAATTTTAAATCCGTTTTCTTCAGTCCATGCAGTTGCACCGTTTTGTCTGCCGACGGGTTGGCTACATGAAGGGACGTCACTCTTGTGACACAACGTCACAATTCGACAACTGTATAGTACTGCGTGTTTCGATCAAAGTGAGATAATAAGGATTCAGGCACTTTCGAAGTTTCAACATCACTGCGCGGATCCCTTCAGTATTAACTATTGTACCATCTTAATATTTTCAAGCATGGTATCTTAAAAGAGATATCTCAAACTAGCCCAGTAAATAGAACGGAATTAGCATTCGTTCCTAATTATAAAATCTTAAGTATGTTTCATAGCTCATGCCAAAGTGTCAGAGAGATTTGTCTTCGCTTCCAGTACCCAATGATGACATGTGCAAAACAAAAAAAATACTACAATATGAAGATGAAGGATCATCCGGACATTCACTTTCAGACTAGCTTTGCTCTTTTCTCTTGTACTATAACAACCGACATAAGTACAGTTTCTAGAAATCTTGAAACCCCTGAAACTTAGAAAGATGATATCTTGGTGTTTTTCAGTGTCCATTTTTCGATCTCTTTCGCTCAGATTCGAAATTCTGTAAACAAAATTACGAATCAATCGTTTGTTCTTAGTAACAATGGACAAAAAGATCCTCTTGTCATTAGCTTACAATTATCGGACAATGGTGGGCGCCAAGATCCTTCAGGATCTCTCGTTTTATTGAAGACGTACATTCCTTGTGATGGCAATTGTGAAAATCGGCAAAGAATTTGTCATTTTTACCCCTCGGACAAATTGCCCGAAGGGTATTGTCGTCGTCTGTCCGTCTGTCAATCTTTCTTGTGAACACGATATCTCAAGAGGAATTATAGCCAGGCATTCTGAATTCATACCACATATGTATTGGGTGAAGGGTCAGAAGTCTATTAAAAATGACCGACCTTGGCCTATTTTATCAATGTCAAATTCTAGTATTTGCTATATTTTCTGAAGGATTTAAACTAGGGTCTCCAAATTCATATTATATATGCAACTCGTGATACTAGAAGCCTATCCAAGTTGACTGACATTGATCTATTTTTTATAGGTCATATACTGTTTATTATGATAATAGCATGAAGAAATAAAGCTAGGCTTTCCAAATTAATACTATGTATACATCTGGCGAGGGTCCAGAGGTGTACGGAAGATGACTGACCTTGACCTATTTTATCAAGGTCAAATTATAGAATTTGCTATATTTTGTGAAGGATTTGGACACGATGTCTGAAGGATTATAGCCAGGCATTATAAATTTGTACCATGTATGAATCTGGTGAAAGATCAGAAGCTTATTGAAAATGACCGACCTTGACCTAATTTTTCGAGGTCAATTTCTAGTATTTGCTCTATTTTATGAAGGATTAAAGCTAGGGTCTCCAAATTCATATTACATATGCGTCTGGTAATTGACTAGAAACCTATCCCAGTTGACTGACCTTGACCTATTTTTTCAAGGTCATATACCGTTTATTATGATATAACCTGAAGAAATATAGCTAGACTTTCCAAATTAATACTATGTATACGTCTGGCAATGGTCCAGAGGCGTGCCCAAGATGTCTGACCTTCACCTATTTTATTAAGGTCAAATTCTAGTATTTGCTATATATTTTTTTTATGGATTGAAGCTAGGATCTTCAATTTTATTTTACATATGCAACTGGTGATTGACTAGAAGCCTATCCCAGTTGACTGACCTTGACCTATTTTTTCAAGGTCATATACTGTTTATCATGATATAACATGAAGAAATATAGCTAGACTTTCCAAATTAATATGTATACATCTGGCAATGGTCCAGAAGTATGCCGAGGATGACCGAACTTGACCTATTTTATTAAGGTCAAATTCTAGTATTTGCTATATATTTTAAGGGTTGAAGCTAGGATTTTCAATTTTGACTAGAAGCCTATCCCAGTTGACTGACCTTGACCTATTTTTTCAAGGTCATATACTGTTTATTATGCCCCTCTAATTAGAAGGGGGGCATATAGCGATCGCTTTGTCCGTCCGCCTGTCCATCTGTCCATTCGAATTTCTTGTCTGCGCAATATCTCGGTTAATATTCGATGGATAGGATTGAAACTTGCATGGAATGTGGCCAGTGCCTGGTAGTTGTGCAGCGTACGAGTTCCGGTATAATTTTCAAGAAGTATGGCCCTTTTTCTGAAATCTCTGTGAATGGGACTTGTCCGGGCTGGATATTGGTTAATATTGCATGGACAAGTATGAAATTTGCATGATATGTGGTCAGTGCCCCACAGTTGTGCAGCGTAGTTTCTCCCCGTTTTGCTGATATTTTCAAGAGTTATGGCCCTTTGTTCCTGAAATCTCCATGAATTGGGACTTGTCCAAGCTGGATCTCGGTTAATATTGTAGGGACAATTATGAAATTTGCAGAATATGTGGCCAGTGCGCTGTCATTGTGCATCGTGAAGTTTTTCCGCAGTTCGCTTATATTTTCAAGAGTTATGGCTCTTTTTCTTCAAATCTTTGTGAATTGGGACTTTGTTTATTAAACCTAAGTGAATGGGACATATTTATTTGTCCAGGCTGGATATCAGTCCATGACCGATTTGGACCGGGAAAATGGCTATAAAAATGTTATTCTACATTCCAAAGCAGACCACATAGGTCCTGAAGTATGAAATTGCCCCCAAAAGAGTTAATTGGGTGCAAAATTCAAAGTTCACTGATCGCTTCATAATTTCACCACAATATACTCCCAAGGAATGTAGGTCTCATAACCAGGTCACATTTTCGGATTTCATGAAAGCTCCGATGACCATCTTGCATCAAAACATTGTATTATCACTTGTTGGTCGATACTTGGAATATGTAATACTTATTGCTCAAATCTACACCTGCTATTGTTATGCCATTATCTTCCTATGGAGATCCTACTGCAGACTAAAGTTCTCACCCTCTGGAGCCTCAGCTATAGGTTACCTTGCTCATGCGCCCATGCCGCACTTCCCACTTTCTTTTTCTTCTCTGCAGCCACCCTGCGTGGACGTATTTTGAGAGAGCTCCGATTAGATTTAGATTTTGTCTACCTTGTGATAGGGAATTGAGTCTAGATATTAGCAAAATACATTGTAAAAACAATGTCTAAAGACACCGGGAATTCTAAACTCTGCGAATCATGCAGGCGGTCTTGGTCTGAATCAGATTCACATTCACTGTGTTTTTCTTGCAAAGGCTATATGTGTTATCGTAAAGCTACTTGCTTGGAATGTATTTGTGGAATGATCAAGCCTGGTGTAACTACGCACAGACCAGGCGTGAATTTTTGTTACAGGCCGCTGGGGACTTGAGTTTGGCACTCTACGACAGACAAGCCGAGAGTGTGCTCAGATCTGACTGGGAAATCAACGAAGACATGCCTGGAAGCCCGTCTCCATTGTCCCCTGCTATTCCTCCCAGTGGTACAGTACTTGCGAAGGACTCGTCTGGCCAGCTGTTATCCAGGTCGACTGTTACGCCAGGGGTCGAAATTGCTATATATTTGCAGGACCTGTCCGGCAGAAAATTGGCACTGTCCTGCAGGTTTTCAGTCAGTTTACATGTATTTTAATTATGTACCGAACAATTCTTGACAAATGTCCTGCAGGTATTTCATGAACATTTCAACCCCTGTACGCAACCATCCACCACTGCCTCTCGGACAACAAAAGGGAAGAGGACAATGGGAAAGCAGAAGGCATTGACCACCAGTACAGACCAGTCTTTTGTTTCCGGGGTTGGACAAAAGAACCATTCTTTTCAACCTACTGAGTCCATTCACTCGTCTTCTGCTATGGTGTGCACATCTACCTCATCCAGAACTACTTCTCGGGCTACGACTGTACATTCATCCTCCGGGACTTTGACAGTTTCTACTTCGGCTGGTCGAGTGATTTCAAGCCTTCCTCCATGTAGACGTTCGCGTACACCACGTCGCCCTGGTCGTACTTCATCTCGCCGTTCTGGTACCTCTCGACGCTGATCTCATTCACCATTACGTCAGTCGTTCAGATCAACACTGATCTCCTTCACCTCTACGTCGGGATTATGTAAATCAACGCCGGTCTCGTTCACCAAAACCCTGTCGGTCCGGTTCATTTTTACATGTTCTCATGTGCCACAGCGTACCACTCCTACTCAACAACGCCATTCTCGCACACCAGCACGCCGCTCTCCGATTTGGGTTCGTCGGTCTCGTTCGCCTCGTCATTTCCGGTCACCTTTACGTCGGTCTCGGGTTTCACGACGTTATCCTTCACCACTACGTCATCGATCCATCTCTTCACGACACCGGTCTCTGTCATCTCCACGTCACCGGGTGTATACTCATAGATCTCCAGCTGCGATCAATGTTGCTCGACCATGCCACCCACTTGATCGGTTGTTGTCTACCAACACTTCTGCTCTTCGAGATATTCACGATGTATCTCCTGATCGTCGGTCTTCGTCGACATCCTCCTCCTTTTATAGAATTCATGACAGCTTCCTTCCAGTCAAGCCTCCTATGTTGGATTTGGATCAAGTTGTGAAAACTACCAAAGCTACCACCCCCCTTACGGCTAAGGAAGTGGAGCGTCTTCAAGAGATATTCATCGCAATTCAGCGCATTACGTCATGCACCGACTGGTTCCTGTCTGCTTCATCCCGTCTGGTGTTTGATCCGTCAGCCTGGGGGTGACGTTCTCCTGTCTCCCGATCATCAAGCCTACCTACGGGGATGTTTTTATACGCTGAACAGGTCAAATTGTCAGGTGATCGAGGCTTTCGCATATGCTTCCCTTCTTTAATCTCAGCAGTCTATGGCAGTCTTACGTAACACCAAACCCGAGGTTCCGGTTTCTGCCCAAAACACCTTGATCCACCAGCCATTGAATTCCAAGTTTCTGTTTAACAACGCAATTCAATCCATCATGCCTGGTTTTCGGGAGGAGAGAACGTCTAGACTTCTGACCGCTGCTTCTCATCGCACGGCTTCTGCCTCGTCCGCATCTAACCAGAGGAATCGAGGTTCAACTCAGAAGACGATCTTACGGGAGACTACTTCTGATAATTTTCGTCCCTTGGCCAAGTCTTCAACTGTCCGTGGACGACGACGTGGAGGCGCCAGAGGTAGAGGTGCCTCCAACAAGTGACGGTACACATTCCTTTCGTCTGCCCGCCTTCCGTCATTTCACTCATCCTATCGTCGGAGGTCATCTGAAGCATTTCTGGAAAAATTGGCAGCGCATTACAGACGATGTTTGGATTCTAAGGACACTTAAGAGAGGGATTTCGCTTCACCTTCCAGGACCATCCCGAGCTCATATCTCGTCCTCGTCCATCACTGCTGTCAGTTCCTTCAGGACACGTTCAGACACTTCTTTCATCCGTCACCACTCTCATTACAAAAGGTGCGGTCAGAAAGCTACCTCAGGCCGAGGACACAGTCGGTTTCTACAGCCATATTTTCCTGGTTCCGTAGAAGAATCCGACCAGATGCGTATGATAATCGACCCGAGATGTCTCAAGCTGTACCTGTCACCACCTCCGCATTTCAAGATGACGTCCGTTTCATTGATCCGGGCCCGTCTAAATCACAGGGATTGGCTGGCCTCCATCGATCTACAAGACGCTTATCTGCATATACCCATTCATCCCCGACACCATCGCTACCTACGCTTTACCATCGCCACCGTCGCCGGTCGACGTTTCGAGTGGCAGGTGCTCCCGTTTGGAGTCAACATCGCCCCATGGCTTTTCACCCGCATCACAGCACCAGTTTTGGCGTTCCTGCATATACGGGGTATTCACATAGAAGTTTACATAGACGACATCTTCATCTGGGCTATGGACAAGTCTCTACTCAACGCTCCGGTCCGATTCGTCTTACTCATCCTTCAACATCTCGGCTTCATCGCTCATCCTCAGAAGTCAGAGTTGGAACCGGCACAATGTCGTCACTTCATCGGGGCAGTCTTCGACACACTCCAACAGTTGATACGACCCTCGGAAGACCGGTGGACCAACATTCAGACGATGGTTCGAGTCTTTCTGGCCTCCCCTTCACAGCCCCTCAAGTTTTGGCAGAGTCTTTTAGGTCTACTCGCATCCACTCAAGACCTCACTCACTATGGTCGTCTCCAAGTTCGGCCTCTGCAATACCACCTGCAGCGGTATCTTCAGATGTCATTCCTCAAACCACTAGTTCCGGTATTGACGTCTCTACATCCACATCTGGTTTGATGGCAGTCCCGTTACAATGTCATGCGGGGGTACCTTTTGTACCACCAGTTCCTCTATACCATCTCTACACCGATGCGTCCGAGACAGGTTGGAGAGCCCATCTAGACGACCTAGAGATGCCTGGCAGATGGTCGACATCGGATGCCAAACTTCATATCAACCTCTTGGAAATGAAAGCGGTCATCTGTGCAGTCCAGCATTGGAGTCATCTACTGGTGAATTCGTCTCTTCTCATCGCAATAGACAATTCAACCGTTGTTGCTCATATCAACAAGATGGGTACCACCGGATCCTATCCAACATTCCGTCTGGTTTGGACCCTCTTCGACTGAGCTCTGCAACATCACTGCCACATGCGTGCTCGTCATGTTCTAGGTCGGCTCAATGTATTAGCAGATCGCCTGTCTCGCCCGACACTGTGCTACAGACCGAATGGCAACTGCATCCAGAGGTCTTCCAACACATCACCAGCATCTGGGAAACCCCTCTGATCGACCTGTTTGCGCCGAGGAACAATGCACAGCTTTCCCTATTCGTCAGTCCGGTTCTGGACCCTCGAGCCTACGCCATCGATGCCCTATCGATCAGCTGGGACAACTTACTTGCGTACGCCTACCCACCCATTGCCGTACTGCAGGAAGTACTACAGAAGATTGTTCAACACGACTGCATCATTCTTCTCGTTGTTCTGTGGTGGCCTCGTCGACCGTGGTTTCCGGCTCTGATTCCTCTACTCACCGCCTCACCACGTTACCTACCAGTGTGGGCCAACCTGTTAAGCCAACCCTGCGGGATACTCCATCACAACCCTCAGTGGCTCAACCTACATGTCTGCAGATTATCCAGAATACCCTCACAGACCAAGGATTTTCAGCAGATGTTGCAGAGACGATGGTTTCATCCAACCGATCTTCCACATCACAGCTCTACCAGTCTAAGTGGAGAGATTTCGTCTCCTGATGTCGACGTCGAGGCTCCGATCCCGACACTGCCTCTCTTCCTATAGTTGCAGACTTTCTTCTTCACTTGCACCGAGATAAGAAGTTTAAAAGCAGCACTATTGAAGGGTACCGATCAGCCTTGACCCGGGTTCTACAGTTATCTTCGGGCATTGACATTAGTCTGGATCGCAACATCTCTGCTCTTATACATGCCTGTGCATTACAGTTCCGTTGTTCCCGTCAACTATTACCGAAGTGGGACATTGGTGTGGTTCTCAGCGTATTCCTTCGCCCACCCTTTGAACCATTACAGTCAGCCTCTATTAAAGCTGTTTCCTACAAGACTGCCTTCCTAGCGGCATTCGCCCTGGTGTCTAGAGTATCCGAGCTTCATGCCTTGAAGAGGAAATCGATGACTTGGACGGCAGATTGGTCACGCATATCCTTCCGCCCGGTTTCAGAGTTCATCGCCAAGAATGAGACTGTACATCAAAGACCTTGTGCTCAACGTCTCTATTCCATCCCTGCATTATCAGATTTTGTTCAGGGCCTTGATAACGACATCTTACTGTGTCCAGTACGAGCAATACGTACTACCTCAGCCGTACCGCTCCAATCAGAGGTTCTCGTTGACTACTGCTGCTCTCTCTTCTCCCAAGGGCTACTCAAGACATTACCAAGAATACGGTGGCCTCTTGGTTGAGCAAGACCATTAAATGGACATACGAACTATCCCTCGATGCCCCCCCCCCCCACTGCTAGCCTCTGCATCTTCTCATGAAATACGAGCCATCGCAACATCATGGCCTTTATGGAAGAACGTATCGCTGGATGACATTGTCCAATCCTGTGCTTGGAGTGCCAATTCCACGTTTACAGATTTTTATCTGAGAGACTTGTCAGTACAAACAGACAGCCTGACCATGTTAGGGCCGCTCGTTGCTGCCCAACATGTAGTCGCCTAGTCTTCAAAGAAAAAAGGGGGGGCAGTACCGATCTCAAGCCGACCGACCAGTCTGCAAGATGGTTAAGAGTCACAGCAAATCGGTTATCACCAATACCAGCCAGCCAGCTATCAAGACCCCGACACTAGTAAGTACAGTGAGTATAAATGTGTTTATTTCTAGGTAAATCTAGTGTCGGACATTCAAGAAAATTTCATAGGTAAGAAATTGGCGATTGGAGCATATCGTTGGTACTCTAGTATTCGGGTGCAGAAGTCCTGGTCCTTATACCCTTCTTACCGTCTTACTAGTAATTGCCTCTTAGCCCCTACAGTGCTTTACGCCCAGCCAGGGATACTGACGGGTTCAATTAGCGTACCACACAACTATGGTCAGTTGGTCCATTAGTATTCGGGTGCAGAAGTCTCGGTTCCGCCCCTTCTTACCGTCTTACTAGAAATTGCCTCTTAGCCCCTACAGTGCTCTACGCCCAGGGATCATCTCAGCGGTTACAGCCACACTTCAACAAAGCCGAAGCCCTCCACCTTACTGTTGGTAGTGGGGCATAACTATAGCAGGTGTAGATTTGAGCAATAAATATTAAACATTTATAAACAATGTTGATATTTATTATCAAATCAAACCTGCTATTGTTTTGACTGCTCGACCCAGCCTCCCCGCACTCTTCTCGGCCTTGCACGCATCACGCTTACAGTGGGACGTTCGTCATGGGCGCATGAGCAGTGTAACCTATAGCCGAGGCTCCAGAGGGTGAGAACTTTTAGTCTGCAGTAGGATCTACATAGGACGATAATGGCATAACAATAGCAGGTTTGATTTGATAATAAATACCAACATTGTTTATAAATGTTTAATATGCGAGGCATGGCAAACAAATTGATGGAACAGAATTTTCATAATTATCCAAATTAGGCCTCCACTGAACAATACAGAACAGAACAATGGCGGGGCTGTGTCGGATTAAAGCGGAAGGCGGGGGGGGGGGGGGGGGAGGGGGGGCATACAATTGAGCAATCTCTTATTGCTTCCTTCCTGTGTTATGATATAGCATAGAGAAATATAGCTAGGCTTTCCAAATTAATACTACGTATACATCTGGCAATTGTCCAGAGGTGTGCCGAAGATGACTGACTTTGACATACTTTATCCAGGTCAGATTCTATTTTGTACAATATTTCATGAAGGATTGTATCTACATTGTCCAAATTTATACCACATATGCCTGGATCTGAAATCTATTGAATATCACCGACCTTGAGTAATTGTATTATGGTCAAATTATATTTGTTAAGTCTTTAGATTTCCGAATTCATGGCCATATGCAATTAAGGTAGAATAGACCGGAAAATTGTTGAAGATGACTTGCCTTGATCTATATTTCCAAGATCAAATTACTTGATTTGATTATCAGCCATAGAAGAGTATATAGAGTTAACAATTTGGCCATGCTCTACCAGAACCTCAGTGCAAATTTTTCATCATCAATTAAGACCTTGGCAGAAGCTTACCTGGTCCAACATCCAATGTATTTCTAAAATGGGAGAACTACAGTGAACCCTACTAGATCACATTTTTAGCCCACCATCGCCAGATGGTGGGCTGTTCAAATCGCTTTTCGTCCGTGGTCCGTCGTCCGTCCGTCCGTAAACAATTCTTGTTATCGCGATTTCTCAGGAACTACTTCATGGATCTTTCTCAAATTTGGTACACAGGTTCCCCTTGGGGTCTTGTTGTGCAAGATACCTTTTCTGGTCCAATTCGAAAATCCAATATGGCCACCAGGCAGCCATCTTGGATTTCCCCATAAAACCTTGTTATCGCGATTTTTCAGGAACTACTGCATGGATCTTTCTCAAATTTGGTACACAGGTTCCCCTTAGGGCCTCGATATGCAAGATGCCTTTTTCGGTCCGAATCGAAAATCCAATATGGTCACCAGGCGGCCGTCTTAGACTTCACCATGAAATTCTGTTATGATTTCTCAGGAAGTGTTGCCTGGATCTTTCTCAAATTTGACACACAGGTTCCCCTTGTGGTCCAGTTGTGCAAGATACCTTTTCTGGTCCGATTCCAAAATCCAATATGGCCACCAGGCAGCCATCTTGGATTTCCCCATGAAACCTTATCGCGATTTCTCAGGAACTACTGCATGGATCTTTCTCAAATTTGGTACACAGGTTCCCCTTGGGGTCTAGTTGTGCAAGATACCTTTTCTGGTCCGATTCGAAAATCCAATATGGCCACCGGGCAGCCATCTTGGATTTCCCCATGAAATCTTGTTATCGCGATTTCTCAGGAACTACTCCATGGATCTTTCTCAAATTTGGTACACAGGTTCCCCTTGGGGTCTAATTGTGCAAGATACCTTTTCTGGTCCGATTCGAAAATCCAATTTGGCCACCAGGCAGCCATCTTGGATTTTCCCATGAAACCTTGTTCTCGTGATTTCTCAGGAACTACTGCATGGATCTTTCTCAAATTTGGTACACAGGGTTCCCCTTGGGGTCTAGTTGTGCAAGATACCTTTTCTGGTCCAATTCGAAAATCCAATATGGCCACCAGGCAGCCATCTTGGATTTCCCCATGAAACTTTATCGTCATTTCTCAGGAAGTACAGCATGGATCTTTCTCAAATTTGGTACACGGGTTCCCCTTAGGGTCTAGTTGTGCGAGATACCTTTTTCGGTCTGAATCGAAAATCCAATATGGCCACAAGGCAGCCATCTTGGATTTCCCCATGAAACCTTGGTATCGCGATTTCTCAGGAACTACTCCATGGATCTTTCTCAAATTTGGTATACAGGTTCCCCTTGGGGTCTAGTTGTGCAAGATACCTTTTCTGGTCCGATTCGAAAATCCAATATGGCCACCAGGCAGCCATCTTGGATTTCCTCATGAAACTTTATCGTCATTTCTCAGGAAGTACTTCATGGATCTTTCTCAAATTTGGTACACGGTTTCTCCTTGGGGTCTAGTTGTGCAAGATACCTTTTTGGTCCGATTCGAAAATCCAGGCAGCCATATTGGATTTCCCCATGAAAATTTATCGTTATTTCTCAAGCAGTACTGCATGGATCTGTCTCAAATTTGGTACACAGGTTCCCCTTGGTGTCTAGTTGTGCAAGATACCTTTCCTGGTCCGATTTGAAAATCCAATATGGCCACCAGGCAGCCATCTTGGATTTCTCCATGAAACTTTATCGTCATTTCTCAGGAACTACTACATGGATGTTTCTCAAATTTGGTACACAGGTTCCCCTTAGGGCCTCGATATGCAAGATGCCTTTTTCGGTCCGAATCGAAAATCCAATATGGTCACCAGGCGGCCATCTTAGACTTCACCATGAAATTCTGTTATCATGATTTCTCAGGAAGTATTGCCTGGATCTTTCTCAAATTTGGTACACAGGTTCTCCTTGTCGTCTAGTTGTGCAAGATAGCTTTTCTGGTCCGATTCGAAAATCCAATATGGCCAACAGGTGGCCATCTTGGATTTTCCCATGCAACTTTGTTATCGTGATTTCTCAGAAAGTACTGCATGGATCTTTCTCAAATTTGGTACATCGGTTCCCCTTATGGTCTAGTTGTGCAAGATACCATTTTCGGTCCGAATCGAAAATCCAATATGGCCACAAGGCGGCCATATTGAATTTCCCCTTGAAACATTGTTATCGTGAATTCTCAGGAAATATTTCATGGATCTTTCTGAAATTTGGTACACAGGTCCCACATGGGGCCTAGTAGTGCAAGATACCTTTTTTGGTCCGATTCGAAAATCCAAGTTTCGCTTCAAATTAATACGGTATTCTCGAGTTGTGACGTTGCATCACAAGAGTCGGCGGATCAAACGGTGGGGCATATTCTATATATTGACTATAGAGAATATCCATACCTTCACCTTCCATATCAAGGAGTTCAAATAATTCGGAATTAAAATGTATTTCTTCAAATTTTAAATCAGTTTTCTTTAGTCCATGCAGTAGCAAGTGAACTGCTCCACCCTTTCGTCTGCCGGCGGCTCGGCTACATGAAGGGACGTCACTCTTGTGACTCAACGTCACAACTCGACAACTGTAGACTACTGCATGTTTCGATCCAAGGGAGATAATCAGGATTCAGGCACTTAAACTTTTGGAGTTTCAACATTACTGCGCAGACCGGATCCCTTTTTGTCCCTTTTCCGATCTTTTTCGCTCAGATTCGAAGTTCTGTAAACAAAATTACAAATCAGTCGTTTGTTCTTAGTAACAGTGGACAAAAAGATCCTCTAGTCATTAGCTTACAATTATCGGACAATGGTGGGCGCCAAGATCCTTCAGGATCTCTCGTTGTTACCCCTCGGCCAAAATTTTGCCGAAGGGTATTGTCGTCATGTACGTCCGTCCGTCTGTCTGCCTGTCTGTCCGTCACACCTTTCTCGTTACCAAGATATCTTTAGAACGACTTACCCTAGGCACACCAAACTTGCAGTGCACATCCATATGCTCGTGACCCAGAACCCTATTGAATTTGGACCCGATTGGTTGGAAACGTTGGTGGCCATTTTTATCCCATCGGCATATATGCCGGATGGGATCATGTCGTCACTCTGTCCGGCTGGCTGGCTGGATGAACGACGTGACCGCTCTAAAAGGTGAACCGTTCCAGTCTTCAAATTTGGTATACTGCATTGTTGGGTGGTAAAGCACAAGCCTATTGAAATTGGGCACATTTAGTTGTTTTTTGTGGTTTCCATGGCAACATAATGAAAAATATCCATATAACGACGTGACCGCTCTAAAAGGTGAACCGCTGCAGCTGGAGATTTCAAATTTGGTATACTGCATTGGTGAGTGGTAAAGCACAAGCCTATTGAAATTGGGCGCATTTAGTTGATTTTTGTGGTTTCCATGGCAACATAACGAAAAATATCCATATAACGACGTGACCGCTCTAAAAGGTGAACCGTTGCAGCTGGAGACTTCAAATTTGGTATGCTGCATTGTTGGGTGGTATAGCACAAGCCTATTGAAATTGGACGCATTTAGTTGATTTTTGTGGTTTCCATGGCAACACAACGAAAAATATCCACATGGTGACGTGACCGCTCAAAGTTGAACCGTTGCAGCTAGAGACTTCAAATTTGGTATACAACATTGTTGGGTGTTAAAGCACAAACCTATTGAAATTTGGGACATTTTGGTGGTTTTTGTGGTTTCCATGGCAACATAACCAAAAATATCCACATGGGTCGACTGTGCATGCGCGATGAGTAATAGTATAGAAAGGGCACGCGATCTCCCTATTCCTATAGGTGTGGTGCCGGATAGGGTGGGGCGAGAGACCTGGGTTTTTTGCTACCCTACAGTAGAATGGGTCGACTGAGCATGCGCGATGAGTAGTATAGAAAGGGCACGCGATCTCCCTATCCCTATAAACTAACCCATGGGGTGAATGAACCCATGGGGGTGAATGAGCACTCGTATGATATAACTGCAGGGGTCGAAATTTACACCTGTCTACCTGTCCCTGACAGGTAATTTTTGAAAGAGACAGGTAGTAAAATAAAGTACCTGTCTCCAGTGACAGGTGCCCAATAATTATTATTTGGTGTTCGAAATATTTCTCTGACAAAATTCTTTCAATTAGTGCATGGAGACAAGGTGTGTTAATTTATTGGAATCTTGCAACATGTAGCTTTGTCATTAATCTTGAATTACATGTAGCTGACAATTTCAACAATCACATGTTCAGGTAAATCTTAAAGGTGACAGGTAAACATTTTGTTCACCTGTCTCATGTGACAGGTAAATTATTTTGAACATTTCGACCCCTGTAACTGGCGGGGGAATCCCCGCAGTACCGAACCGACATTTCCTTCAATTTTGCTATGAAATCATTCTATTCCACCTCGTATGATTTACCCTAAAGCTTTTGCATGAACCATATTTTATTTCAGAAGTATAATATGAATTTCCCCGCAGTACTGAACTCCTGGTTTTTGAAATTCGTGTCATCTTAAATGAAGGACAACATTTCTATCAATTTGCTATCAAATAATTGTAATCTACATCATATGATTTACCCTAAAGCTTTTGCATGAACCACATTTTATTTCAGAAGTATAATATGAAATAACTGGCGGGGGCAGTACTGAACCCCTGGTTGTTGTTTTTTGTGTCATCTTAAATGAAGGACAACATTTCCTTCAATTTTGCTATCAAATAATTGTATCTCACATCATATGATTTACCCTAAAGCTTCTGCAGGAACCATTTGTGTCCACACCTGTAACTTACTATATTAAATTACAACTGAGTTCCTAAAGTTTGGTTGCACACTGTGTATATGATTAGTTTCCTGAATTGAATTGAATTCCACCTTGTGTTTTTTCGGGCTGACAGATGATGGCATGCAGTTGTCAGTGTGGTTGTTTCATGTACAGGGAGCTTTCTATTGCTTTCATGTCAGCCCACAGTCTACCACTACCCTCAAGGAGAGCATGTCCCCATGTCGCCAAGCCGCACCCTCTAGCTCCCAAACTAGCCCTCACCCGACCCTCGTATATTGTCTTTGAGCATATATATCTCCAATATATCTTGGCAGAAGCTGAAATTTGTGTGTTGTCTGCAATATTGGGATAATTGCAACCCCAAAAGGTTTCAATTTATCAGGCACAGACCCATGTTTTTGTATTTGGTAAATGTCCCTTGTCTGTATAATACACCTGGGCCTATCGTACTATGCCTTTAACATTTTACATTAACTCTTTGCTACTTGCTGATAGTCTCGTTTGTCAGCCTTGTATGTTCGGATAAATGCATGCGAGAGGATTTTGTTATAGACAGTCTTTTTTTGAAGCAATATATTTGCATGTAGCTTGATTGAAACCCCGCTAAATATATATATTTTCAGAAAGCCCATACTTTAATTAATCTGTCCTTCAAAATATCTGCCCATTTGTGTCTAAAATAAAACCAGACCAGGCGAGAAAATGAAATAAACAAAAAAAAAATCTCTGATTTCGACAACATTACCGTGAGTGTATGTCCCAGCCAAATGATAGTTTCCATAAAAAATCTCTTCACGATTCGCCCAATTCAACCGGACGATCGTGCTAAAATACCAGTGCATCGTCCGTGTGGGTTTTAATCTGACATATAAATCCGAGAAACCCTTTATTTCCATTGTAAATCCAACAGTCGGCTCGCTAAAGTTTCAACGAAGCCATTTTCTTTGGCGAGAAATTCAACCGGCACACGCAGACAAGGCGGCCGGCCAATCACTGCCATTGTCTCACACGTCTCAACTAATCGGGCTTCGCGATACTAACAGAGCCCGATCGAGGTCAATTTGGTCACGCTATCAAAGAATGATCACATCTCTATCCAATCAAATCCTTCGTTATTCAATCCTATCCAATCAAATCACTCGTCACAGGTCGAAAGACCCGGAAATGACCTTTAAAATGAAACCAATATCTCTAACATTCTACCGCGGGAAATGGGATTTCGATAGCGTTGAAAATGGTCAAAAAACGGCAAATTCTTCGCCGATTTTCTCAATTTTCACCACAAGGAAGGTACGTCTTCAATAAAATAAACTTGTTATACGTTTATTGCATGATTTACAATAAAATTTGAACGTATATTGTCGACTATTTCTTTGTCCAACGATGTGGACTACCGACGACCTCTCACTTGACGAACATTTTACTGTGCGGCGATTTTTTTGCGTGGTGGTGAATTGCAGCCGGTTTCGGCCGTTATGGGTATATATGATGCCGGCCGGTTTTGGCCGGTATAAGTACGAAAGGGTTAACCAACAATACATGTGAACATTTCCTTACACATAATTGAGAGCCACTTTAATGCTCCTCTTATCAGAGCGGATGGTTGGTGGGTACCCGCCCCTTTTATATCTAGTTGTCTCAAGCCAAACATGACTGTTTTTCCCCCAACTACTTCTGTTTCCCCTTATTGAATGCCCTTCATCTGTCAATACCAGAGATTTATATTGCTCATGTGAAAGGGACGGCAAGTTCACACTAGGCCGATGGGATCAAGTGTGGTCGTGGCCTCTAGTTAATTTATGCGAAACCATCACAGCTTAATCGTTACCAAGATATCTTTTAAACGACTTACCCTAGGCACACCAAACTTGCACTGTATATCCATATGCTCATGACCCAGAACCCTATTGAATCTGGACCCGATTGGTAGGAAACTTTGGCGGCCATATTTAATTTATGCGAAACCATTAATCTTGTGTATCTCAGGTACCATTTCACTGTTCAGTGTGAAACTTGGTATAGATCATCGATGCATCAAGAAACTTCAAAGGAATGACCAAACCAGTTTCCCTGATTCGGTGGAAACCTTGGCGGCCATCTTTAATTTATGCAAAATCTTTAATGATGTATATCTCTGATACCATTCAAGTGTTCTATACGAAACTTGGTATACAGCATCGATGTATCAAGAGACCTCTTTAATTTATGCAAAATCATTAATGATCTCTATCTCTGATTTACCGTTAAAGTGCTCGATGTAAAATTTGGTATACATCATCGATGCATCAATAGACTTACGATAAATGACAGTTCTGTTTTTTTCTGATTGGGCGGAAACCTTGGTGGCCATCTTTAATTTATGCAAAATCTTTAATGATGTATATCTTTTGATACCATTTCAGTGTTCTATATGAAACTTGGTATACAGCATCAATGTATCAAGAGACTTGCAATGAATATAACCACATCAGTTCCTCTGAGTGGTGGGAAGGATGGGCGGCCATCTTTAATTTATGCAAAATCATTAATGATCTCTATCTCTGTCATTGATGCATCAAGAGACTTACGTAATGAATACCAGTTTCTCTGATTGGGCGGAAACCTTAGAGGCCATTTCTAATTGCAAAAATTTTCAGAATCTGTATATTTGTCACTTGACTGCTTGGTGTTCCTGAAATCTTAGTTCATATTGAATACATTATGAATTGCTGGCGCCCAGAGCCGAGGGGTTTTCAGATGCGCAGCTTCGTATTAACCTATATGATGTCAAAGTTCTAAAAATAAATCTTGTGCGATGCAGGACTACTGAGTGTAAACAATAACTGATAGCCGAGAGGTATCCCATTGGGCTATTATTTTTTTTTTTTTTTTACTGTTTTCAATGCCATTGAAACCCCATTTCCCACTGTTGCATGTGGAAGATCAAAGGTCATTTCCTGTACTTTCTCCCTATGATGAGTGATTTAACAAATAACTAAATGATAACGAAGGATTTGATTGGATAGACAAAGGTTTCTTGGATTTATGTCAGATTAAAACCCACAGCCACAGGGACGATGCACAGGTATTCCAGCACAAACGTCGGGTTGAAATGAGCAAATCATGATGAGATTTTATATGGAAACTATCATTCTTCTGGGACATAGGTCTACGCATTGTTATGTTGCTGAAATCAAAGTTTTGTGGTTTATTTCCTTTCCTCAACTGGTCTGATTTTATTTCAACACACACGAGCAGATATTTTGAAGGACAGATTAAATAAATTTTGGGCTTTCTAAAAATATATATATATTAAGCAGGGTTTCGATCTAACTACATGCAAATATATTGCTTCAAAGAAATCCTTTCGCATGCATTAATCCAAACGTGGATGGCCAGCAAGAAGCAAAGAGGTAACTGATATTAACTTGTCCCTGGTGTACTTGCAGGTTATTTAGACTGTTGGATCACATGATAAAGTAGGCAGTTTTAACAGGAAATTACAATTTTATCTTCAACTTTATCATAATAATGATAATAACTTTGATGAGGTTTCTTTATGGCCTGGTTGGATTCACTAATCTGCTCCAGGCACGGCCTTCTTTCAACTGGATGTATATGTAATAAGCAAGTGAAAGCCTGCAGGAAGATTTCAGATGGTTTACACATGGTCAATGTGTTCAATTTCAAAGCAGGTCTGATTTAGCATTAATCACCAGAGTTGGTCCTCTGTCTGTCACTTTAATAATCCCCATGTATTCACTGTTTCCCATACAGTTGTAAATTTGGTCAACTGGGACCTGGCAAAGGCCAGTTCAACTCCCCACATGGCTTCTGTCTGGGCCTAGAGGAAGACATCATTGTGGCAGATACCAACAACCATCGTATCCAAGTCTTCGAGAAAAATGGCGAGTTCAAGTACCAGTTTGGAATTCCAGGTAATGTCAGAAACATGAAAGATTATAATACAGGACTAAATGTATGACCTGGACTATATATAGTCATGCCTGACTATAGTACATGAAAATATGTACAACATGGACTATAATGCATGACTGTACAACATGGAATATAATACAGGACTACATGTATAACATGGATTTAATACATGACCATATGTACAATATGGACTATAATATATGTGACTATATGTACAACATGGCCCCCTCACGGAAATAGGGCGCGCGCCCTATTTAGGGCGCGCGCCCCAATTGCGCCCTACTTGCGCCTTGTCTATCTACTGCGCCCTAATTGCGCCCCATTTCTTCATCCCATCCACCCTGCTGCGCCCTAATTGCGCCCTTCAGGAATGCGCCCTAGAAGCTAGAGATAGGGCGCGCGCCCTAACTGCGCCTTATTTACTTTGAAATTTTCTCTGATATCCGGACTGCGCCCTACTTGCGCCCTGTGGACATTGATGTTTTCTCCAAACTTCAGACTGCACCCTATCTGTGCCCTGTGGACTTAACTACTTTTTCGAGAACTCAGACTGTGCCCTAAATGCGCCCTCTGGACATAACCATTTTATCTAAAATTCAGAGTGAACCCTACATGTATACTTGTGCCTTCTGGACTTTTTTTCACCAACATTCATTTAGCTAGTAATCACATATGCATGTGTGTCATTTTAAAGACATGTGCATGCATGTCTTAGTCAAAAAGTTTTTTCCAAAAATTCAGACTGTCTGCTTTCTTCACTATTCTGAGCTATGAATTCATTAATGTAAAATTTGAACTTTCAAACTAAATTTAATAACATTATTTCAACAAAAAAATCAGACTTTTACTTGAAGAAGCTATTGCTCCTTATCTGCGCCCCGACTGCGCCCTACCAGTACATGTACATCATTCATGCTATTATTCTCAGAGTGCGCCCTAATTGCGCCCCAACTGCGCCCGATCTGCGTCCTATTATCTGCACAATAGCATGTTATCTGATTAGTCAAAACTGTCACATGACCTTTATCTTATTGGCTGATATTAACAAAAGAAAGGCAGACATATTGGTTTTCAAAAAACCATTTTGAATTTGAAGATTTCATGCCCATTTAACAAGATTTTGGTGAGTGTTATACCTCTGTTTTGTGGATAGTGGATGATGTAAAGGGTTTCAGATGTGTGTAGAAGTAATTTGAAGAAAAAACTCAAGAAAAAGTGAGCGAAAGTGTCAGATGACCTAATGTACTAATTCCACAACAGCTGACTGTAGTACACTGTATTCCATGCACATGTATACATTTTCTAATAAATGTAATTCTAACCATGAATGCACATTGTACATGTAGATGAAAATAATATGTACAGAGCAGAGTAAAATTAGATTTGTTTAGACTAGTTAGATGCCAATAATCATCTTTCACCTTATATCTTCAGTTTATGTACATGATAGATAAACTTTATTTACTGAGGTTAGAACATGGTTAGCCTGGCAGGTATACTATTCTGTTCCCCAACTGCGCCCTAACTGCGCTTTAATTGCGCCCTAACTGCGCCCCAAATGCGCCCTAACTGCGCCCTATCAGTACAACATTCATGCCATTATTCTGAGAGTGCGCCCTAATCGCGCCCCAACTGCGCCTTTTCTGCGCCCCAACTGCGCCTTTTCTGCGCCCCAACTGCGCCTTATCTGCGCCCTAAGACTGCGCCCCAACTGCGCCCTATTCTCTAATAGGGCGCATATAAGGCGCAATTAACATATTTGGAACGCGCCCTAATTTGCGCCCTAGCCATATTGAGTCTAATGGCAAAATTGGGGGCGCAGATAGGGCGCGCGCCCCAATTGCGCCCCAACTGCGCCCTAGCTGTCTCAATTCATGCGCCCCATTTGCGCCTTAAATGCGCCCTAATTGCGCCCTATTTCCGTGAGGGGGACTATAATACATCACTACATGTACAATATGACTATAATACATGTACAACATTGAGTATAGTACAGGAGTATATGTACAACATTGACTATAATACATGAGTATATACAACATTGACTATAATACATGAGTATATCGGGTTTTCAATTTTTTTTCGCGCTGAAACTCAATTTTCCAAGTTTTTGGTTTTTCAAACAACAAAAACTCTCAATTTTCCAAGTTTTGGTTTTTCAAACAACAAAAACTCAATTTTTCAAGGTTTTAATCTTTCAAAGATTTCAATTTTTTTTCCATATTTTGATCATTCAATGACCAAATAACTCCACTCCCCCACCCCACCCCTCCATTTTCTTGGAATGTGAAAGTGTGGGGGCGCACACATTTGATCGGAATATCCGTTATGTTTCTCTGTTTCATATCTTTTGATTGTTTATCCGATTTAAAATTTACAGTGAAGCAGATACACCACCAGATATTTTCCTGTACAATGTACCTCTTCTAACTTCTAACCATCATGTTCTGACTGACGTCCAGTTCTCAATGATTTAGGATGTTTGCCTAGATAAATAATATTCATGCAACCTTATTGTGTGAACAAACAATCTTTCTATTAATCATAAAATCAGGACCAGCTTATGACCATATATAAACTTCCCGTCCAACTAGTCTACGTAACAACAACACCAGCGAACGTTGGATAGCGGAATTGCCCGTTTTTATGATCGTCACGTATGTTGTGTTGGACACACATTTAACTGAAAACAAGTTGGAAAACTAATTTAAATGGTATATAAAGGACAAGAATTTAGTCTCGAGAGATCTTCAAATTTGCGTGGGTAAAGGCCGAAAACGAACGTTCAAAAAACGAAAATGCCATGAGACTGATCGCGAACACTTGACAGGGATTTTTACTCGTTTTTGAGGATCGACAAATAGGTCAACTTTATGAATATGACCGCTTATATTGGTCTACTGGTCGTTCGTTCTAAACAATATTTAAAGTACAATGTATATTTATTACCGCAAAATCATTCGCATGTCGACTGTCAAACAACGGAAAATGAAGACACAAACACGTGTTCTGCCTTCCGTAGTGCCTCAAAAAGAGAGATATTTTGATTGGTCGGAGTCGAGAAACGAAGTCGGTCATTGGATAAGCATCCTCCCCACTTCGCAGGCTCCATTAGACCCCCAGCGAGGTGGTTGTATGCTAATACGAAATGAAAATGTCGATTTTATATTCTTTGATGAATAAATTTTCGAATAGAGATGGCAGGGACGCGTTTTATGGATAATCAGGGAGTTCTATATCGACAGGCATGGCGGTATGCATATGTGAGTTAGCTATTGTGACCGTCGACTTCGATACACTCAAGACTGTTTCTTCAAAATTAACAACAACAGCAAGGCGATTTTGCTCGAGAATTTGTCATTACAGTCCAACATTTTTATTTGGTAACTCGACTCTTTGCAGATATTTTATTGCACACGGAGTCCATATGTTCATGCCTAGTGAAGTTTTTATCAACAATCAGACCTAATATTTTATCTGCTGATACACTTTTGAGCACGTTAGAATTGATTTCAGATAATCCATTGGTGATCTTGTTTGTTTTGTATCGAGTGGCTAACAGCATAGATGTGGATTTTTGTAGATTAATAAACATTTTGTTTTCCTGGCACCATTTATCTATCTCCTTCAGATCCACATTTAATATAGTTTCTAATTCTGCAACAGTGTTGGCATGATAATAAATGGTCGTATCATCTGCATACAAGTCTATGGTACTCTTGACATCACATAATAACAGATCATTCACATATGTGATAAAAAATAGGGGCCCAAGAATTTATCCTTGGGGTACTCCTGCTTGGATTTGGAGAGAGTCCGACATACAATTTTCCAGACATACATATTGAGTTCTGCAGAGAAGATTTCATCCAATCTGCACTGCTCGAGTAATCCATTTCATTCTCATCTCAAAACTGGAGTAACTTTATGCCGTCGACGTCAACCAATCAAATGAGTTCACCATGACCCAAATAGGATTTATGAATGAAGTGTGTAAAGCCAGTGGCTACATTGTTTTTAAAACACCCAGGGTTTGTGACGAGTTCACCTCGTAAATCACGGAAAACGCGTCTGAAAGTTCAGATTCTCAATATTATTCTAGTCAGATTGGAAGCAGCTTTGTAGATTTATTCATGAACTACCGGTCTTCATAAAATTGTATCTGTGTGTCTCGTTTCCGATAACGCACTGCTGCATGACAGAAAGTATTCGCCAAACAGCGTTTTTGGAAAGGAGTAGTACTAGTAGTACCATGCGCTAGTCTGGCGTCCTAGCGATAATTCACTGCAGTTAATAAATTCTGTATAATAAAACACTTATAAACTTGTGACGGAGTCAATATCATGAAACCTGGACCCTTGGCCAGACTTGGGTTGGCCTCAGTCAGGTCTGCTTGGCCAAGTGTGACCTCGGGTCCAGGTTTCATGATATTGACTCCGTCACAAGTTAATAAGTGTATGACCCACAAGTTGTGCACTTGCTGCTGCCACCGGAGCAAGACAGTGCCCGAGGATTAATGTGGAAAGAGCAGATCAGCCTGGTTACAGGTGAGCATTTCAACGCAGTTATTAGTCATTCCATTAGTATTCCAGTCCTACCAAATCCGACTATTTGATGGAATTTCTGGATGCAACGCCTGTTAGACATAGATACATATAATAGCCTATTGGCTCACTGTTTAACCTGGGTTCACTGTTTAACCTGGGTTCACTGTTTAACCTGGGTTCACCTGCCCTGCCGCGGCCTTTACAAGAATACTGTACACTAGATGTGTCGTCCATGCTTCGAGTCAAAATAATAGGAAATGGCATTTGGGGATCCGCCGGTAACGACGGAATTCCCTTCTCGTTTGATCAGCGTGTCTCTCAATGCATAGAAAAATATGCCCGCCGACGTAACGGCGCTGTCACAGAATGACTACAAACATGGATGTACGCTGTACGTCGTAAACAGAATGAGGAGAGAAGGCAGTGACGTGCACTTCATGTCATCAACAGTGAAAAGTTTAAGTCAATGCACATGGGGTTCTCGGGGATTGACCTGGAGTGTCATTGGGCCATTCTATAAATTATGAGCCTAGAACAAGAAATTTTGAAATTTACATTCCAATCTCTTTTTAACTTGCATTATATCAATGATAGAGTAGATGATAATATACAACTAATGATTTCAAAATATGCACCAAACAAAGGTATTTTCATGCTAAATGTTTATGACCTATGATATTTGATATTTTGGGTCAAATTTGAATGTAAGTTTGAGACGGCCCCTCTGAACAGCAAGAGTTAATTCTGGAGAACTAAAATATAATCACAATGTATTGTTTATGCAGTATTAGGTGCCTGTCATGCATCATTGATTTTTGCTTAGATCTTTATTGGTAAAAAAATTGTCACTTCAACTGCTTGATCTGCATGTCACACACGTGACGAAAATGCATGTTACTTTGTGTAGAAACATTAGTTTATCAGAGAAATTGAAAATATTCAAGTTTATAAATTACCATGTTGGAGAGAAGGTACATGTTAAAAAAAACCTATGAAATCTTCCAATGCAAATAATTAAAAGAACCAGAAAGAACAGTCACACACGTGACGTCACGTGTGTGACAGAGTAGCGTCACGTGTGTGACGGCAATTCTCCTGGCATGCCCGAGCTACTGCTGTAAAATTTTCATTTGCATCACTATGTTGAAGTCGTATCATCTTCACTGGGCAAGTCTTGACCTGGCTTTGCACTTGCACCAGTGCTCTGACTCATGCTAGATTGCAACATTATTTCAGTTTTGCCTGGAATGGAACAGACCAGTCTTCATGAAACATCAGAATTTTCCACTGACACTGTACATGTGCATTAAAGGCATATATACGCGCCAATTTTTCTGTCATTTTCTCATCTGCTTTTCTGAGTGTAGCACATAACGCAAGACTGCTTGGATTTAAGATTTGTCTTTCTTAAACTTTGATAAATATGTGCACATCTAGCTATTCCTGAATTGTCCTATGAAGTATGGGTCTCATTTGCAAATTGTCCGGTAATGAGTCAGTCAATCCATCTGAATCCTTTCTCCGGCAAAATAATAAGAAATGTTGACATTAGAACCTTGATTTTTGGCATGAACATGCATTAGGGGACTGTTACCAGCAAGTTCTGAGCTGATCCACTTGTGATGAAAATTTGACCTACTTAAATGACCTATAAACCTCGAAATTGGCAAAAAAATGCACTTAATTAGGTCAATGTCAGTGAGACCTGTCATAATTGGGCCATGGTCAATGTGACCTACTTTCTGATTCAATTCCTGACCTAATTAGGTGATCTAGAAACCTCGAAAAGAAAAAACATGTCTCATGCCTCCTATGATAGTCAGTCTAACATGTCTTAGGTCAAGGTACACACTTAAATCACGTCAAACCCTACTTCGAGGCCCTGTGGCGTTAGTCACACTGCCATGTACATGTAGAAACTTTAAGCTTCATAAACTATAGGGACATCAGAAATTGAGAAATTAGTCTAAAAGTGAAAATCTGAGTTCTGGAATAGAAATTGCATTAATGCAATATTGTATTATTTGTTTCTGGGATTATATGTGATATTTACTTGACAACGAACAATTCCCTGGGGAGTTGACAAAGGTTGTTGGGTTGGAGATAGAAGTATCCGTAATGGAAATCACTGGAAATGGCCCCAAACTCCTGATAAAATATTTTACACTCTTAGCGAGCATGGTGAAGGAAATAGTACCTTCAGTAGTGATAAATTCAAGGGGTCACTTCGCCTTTTCAGATTTAGGTCAGTGAGAATTTATCCATGTGTTTCTCTTTTTCTTTGATAGGCGACATGTATAACACAAGGCTACATGTATTTCTATGGATAATTTTTTATTGCTGTGGAGCTGATTTTTCGTTGGAGATACTTCCTACATTTTCAAAGATGAATTTGTTTATCATCCCGAGTTGATCATCATAATACAGACTGATTATGGAATACATCGAATAGAACAATATTCACTGTTGACATTTATTAATGATTGCACATGTTTGACATATCGGGTTATACAACACTAAATGAATTGATTTAACCTATAAGAATGATCATGAAATATAACAATATGCCTTTCACATGATGAGATTTATCCTGTATGGGGGCATACATACAGTATGTATACATGCTCAAAGTGGGGGGGGGGGGGGGGGGCGTAACGGAGTGGGGTCAAAACTTCTGATTTTGAGTTGTACATACTTTTCAGATGTCCCCAAGTGTTATACAGTATGACTATCTTACCGATACCAAACAAAGTTTCATTCGCATTACTTAATTCTCCTTCTCTTGTGGTCATGCAGTCAAGTGCGTTTGGCATTCTTTGCTGTTTTTTGTTTTCTGTGTGTATGGGGGGGGGGACGGTGCCCCTGCGTACAGGCCAGGGTAGAATGTTTTGTTATGTTGGGTATTGTCAGAAAAGCTGTTTTGATGATGGTAATAGGTTCTAAGTCACTCATCACCTCATCAAATCTACTATCTTTATCTGTAGTTCAGAGGTCACACACGTGACGTTTATTTTGGTCACACACGTGACGACACATTCCTCCCCTCACATTATACAAACCAAAGATATTTTCAAAGACAGTTGGAAACCTGTAAAGAAGAAACCTTGGGCAAACCACCTGTTCTAAATAACTTTTCATAATCCTGATACAATCACAGATTTTTTCAACAAACCACTTCATGTGGAAATTTACTTTTTTTGTGAGTCACACACGTGACGGATCATTGAAACCCATGCTAATCAAAAGTTTTTACATTAATGTCAGCTTTTGACATATGATAGTTTAGTCCAGCTTCATGTCTTCAATTACATTACAAAGTTAATCCTTGCTGTTTATATTTTTTCTGTGTGGTCAACAGAACATTCCCAAATATGCTTCTGAATGTCACACACCTAATTATAGAATGGCCCCATTGTGCACACTCCAGGTCATTGTAAGAATAGGACTCTGGGGGGGGGGCCCCAGAGAGCTAACTGGGCACCCATGTGGTTCCCGGGTGTGAAAAGGAGACCCTACCCGTGTGGTTTACGGGTGTGAAAATGAATAGGAACCAAACGTCGTGATATGACTGAAATAGTGTTGAAAGCGACATTAAATCATATTCACTCACTCACTTCGGTGCTACATCTGATCTCTTGCTGTTATAATATGGTATTTAGATCAGGATTAATTTATCTCAATTATTAGTGTTTATGGTATTCTGTTGTTCGCAGGGAGAGAGGAAGGTCAGCTGTGGTATCCCCGTAAGGTGGCTGTCATGAGAAGTTCTGGGAAGTATGTGGTTTGTGACCGTGGAAATGAAAGATCACGTATGCAGATTTTCACTAAGAATGGCCACTTTATCAAGAAGATAGCGATACGCTACATTGACATTGTGGCAGGTCTGGCCATCACACAACAAGGTATGAAAATAATCTGGTTTGCTATCATTCCATAAGACTCTATGTGCACAAGACGGTCTTTTATTCTGAGGTTCTGTATTGTATAAGGTGTTATTCATGCAAGGAAGGTCGTTCCTCATTCCGATAGGTAAATTTCATAGCAGAACATCTAGCACTTTGTGATATCATACAGTGCGGTACAACTCCAAAACGGGTAATGTTCCCAAATTGGAAAACATATTTCCTGAACAGGAAATCTTTGACAAATATGGTTGTTCATTCATAAATTGCAAACAAGTGTCACTGGGGGAAAAAACTTTATTTTTATGTTTAGGTCGAAGATAAAGTTCACTCAAGCTGTAAAAAAAGGTAAATCTCTTGTTCCAAGTCGACAATTGGTTGAAAACTTGATGGCTACATTGTACATTGCATGTGTGGCAGAGAATAACCCTAGATATTCACATTGAGGTGAAATGGTCAGACAAAGGTCAGGTCACCTATGCCAGACAAAGGTCAGGTCACCTATGTCGGACAAAGGTCAGGTCACCTATGTCAGACAAAGGTCAGGTCACCTATGCCAGACAAAGGTCAGGTCACCTACGTCAGACAAAGGTCAGGTCACCTATGCCAGAAAAAGTTGGAAATTGTGAACTCCCAGTCCAGAGATTTGAATTATGATCAATGTCATGTTTACCTCAAACTCATTGCAAAAAAGTGATCTTGATTGATTATTACCTCTCGACAAATTTGACCAGAGTTATTGTAGTTTTGGCGGCATCTATCTGTCCCACCGTCTGTCCATAGTCCGTGTGGACACAACCTCTGGACTATAGCCAGGCTTTTCAAATTCATATCAAAGTTGCACTTGGTGATGGGTCGGAAGCCTATGGAAAATGACCAACCTTGATTTACATGGTTCACACAATACCTTGAAAATCTTGAATTACCTTGAAAATGACAATTTAAAATTCAAGGCCTTGAAATGCCTTGAAAAATGGGAAATCGGGCCATGTACCTAGAAAAGGCCTTGAAAACGGGAATTCTTCGCATGTTGTTGTCAATTCTGTAAAGTTGAGAGTTGTGAATGAATGTTGTATTGTCCTTTGTCATCCTTTAGCAAAATTAAGCCCCGATTATGACCGTGAGATTATTTTCTCAAATGGTTGTCACGCTGTGTAAAGGGAGACTATCCACGGTATACATTTTCTCCTTGAAAATTAGAAACCTCCCTGATGTGTGCTCTCGTAAGTGAGCGGAGGCCTCCCGACTGTATGAATCTATCACCGCATCTGCGCAATGAATATGTATAATGCCACCTGATCACGTGGGCCCCACTACATGGGCAGGGTTCTCCATAAGAGCCGGTATACGTACACCTGTCGGAGGTTGTGCCACCGGGTGTTTTTGGCATATCCAGGGGAAAAAAAAATAAAGCTGTAGTTCAATTTGGTTGTAATGCAAGCAATATATAATGTAATCCGACTTGGTGTGTTTAAATTTCGTCATGCTTGAAGCAGAATATGAGAAATAAAGATCATAAAAGGAAATATTTATCGGAAAATGTCAAACTTGTCTTCTAATCTTATGGTAACGGAATCTATACACTGCATAACATGGCCTGTTTCCGGTTTTGCGATGTTATAATCCTGTTGATTGGTTGAATAGAATATATGAGCCAATCAGAAGTGTCGTGGGACGCGGCTTTCGGTTTCGGTCGTCGACAAAACAGAATGACTACGGGGTTGAGGGGGAATTTTCTAAATGAAAGGTCGACAACTGAGTTTGAGCGAAGCCTTCAAACGAAATAAAAGACGATCTTTTGACGGGGATGGCGATGCTGTCAGTACAGTGCCGCCCAATATTAATGACAGCGACTCGGAATGTGACTGTCGAACAATTTGATGCAGTGCCAGTTACAACAACAACGTCAAACGACAACGGCGCTGTCAAATTCACCCGTTGAAGCCAATGACGCATATTAAGTGACAATTGTCAACACGGATATAAACTTTAAATGAACCTATTTTGCTATTATTAGGGAGTTCAGCTCAAATTTTATTTTACATTATCATCCAGACAATCAAGTTTTTATCAAATTTAGTTCTGAGAGGAATATATCTCAGTTTACGAAATTGAAATCGATCAAGTATTAGCGAAGCTCGTGTCATTTGAAGATCCCTATAAAGGACATTCTTTCGGAACTCTGACCATATACTCCTACATTGGACCCATGGCACTGAAAAAGGGGACAAAATCGCAAAATAGAGACAAAAATGTAACAATATTGACCATTTTTCATATAATTTCACCAAAACGACACACTTCAAGTCAATTTTTTATGACGATTCCAAAAAATATATTTATTTTTCTCTCGGAATGAAGATAATCCGCTCATTTGCATAAATTTGCATATTACAGATATTCTGAATTCAGATCAAATGGACATTTAGGGGAATCAAAACAGCAAATGACCACCACCATATGTCTTCAGCTACCCAAATTTGAAATATTTGAGATATCTGGCAAAGTATCAGAAGAAGAAATGAAAGTTGCGATAAAAAAAACAAGATGGCTGCCACCTAGATTAAAAACTGTATATGCCCCATGCCGGGTGGGGATGGGGGGGGGGGTGTGGTAAAAAAAAAGTAATTATCTTTTCAAATACTCTAGAAAGATGAATTCAAAATGTATACAAGAACCTCCCATTTTATCTAAAACCTGAGCACACCTATTCCCTGTATTAACCCTTTCACCGATTATTTCCCCTGACAAAAGTGACCTGCTGACGATCAATTCCCTGAGAACTGTTAAAATTTGTATATGTTGTCTTTGGAATGCTAGAAATTGCGTTTGCGTCCGAGATTTGCAGAAAAACATAAGAAACCTGTCTCCACAAGACACACTCCAGTGTTATTTGCTCTAGTTTTATAGCAAAATAAATAAAATAGCATACAAAATTAGGTTTTACTGCGAGAGAATGCGCTTTCCCCGGCTTTCTCGACTCAAAAACATCAAAATCCAACGGAGAAATCGTCTTTTTTCGACCGCATTTGACAGCGTTTTTCTCGAGTTTTACTCGGCCAATTTTCATGTTTGACCTCTCATTGGAAAGAGCGACCTTTCACCTTTCTACACAGGAAATAACCTTGAATGGATGGCAAAATAAAACGGAGGATACGATTGGATTATAAAATGATGTCATTCCATCCTTCCAGCCACTGTCTACGCTCGTCTCAAATCTGTTGGCTGCTAGAGGTCATGTGGGCAAAATTACGCATACCGATTGGCTCGTCGGCTCAATAACACAGCTTGCTGCCGACATTTTGAAATGTGTTCGACAAACTTTGCGGATCAAGACTCGTAAAAATATGGAAATAAACTTTGCCGGTCGTCGTTGGCAGTTTCAGTCGTCTGGGGAATATTCACCACGCTTTACCAGTCATGTAACATAACAAATACAGGAGTTAGGATGAGGTTTTCGATGATTTTTTCCATTTTTGCGGCTCGCTGCCGAGATGCCCGTCACACGGTATGTGGGGAAAAATGCATTTTTCATTCCGATTTTTTTCGTTCAACATCTAAATTTGTTTTATTTATTTTTCAAACAAGCAAACAATTTTGAGAATCAAATTGATCAGGGTTTCGGCTTTCCAGAAGTATACAGTGTTTGATAGGTTTCCGTTAAAACGAATGCAAAAAAATAAAAGTGCTGTACCCATCGTGATGGCCAACAGGTTTAAAGCTAACCCGATCAACCGGGGATGGTCGTACGGGTGGCACTCTCGTTATCCCCGTACACCGGGTTTAATCGGTGAAAGGGTTAAAATAGTTTTGTTAAAAAAAAAAATAAAAAAAAAAATAATAAGAAAAATGAAGATTTTGCATATGGAAAAAATAAGGAACTTAATTTAAATAAATAATGAAGAAATTAATTATCACAATAACTGTAAGAATATTCTGTTGAGAGAACGATATTATAATTATTTTTCAAAGATCATAACACGTATATGGTCAATACAGCTGGAAAACTGAAGACAGTTAATCTGATGCCAAAAGCTACTACTCAATTATCTCCCTTGAGTCAGCGCCTTGAGTCAGCGGGAACAGGGTTGGCAAACCACCAATGTGTTTTCATACTCCCAACGAATTCAGGAAGTGAGGTAAAGGGGAGGTGATAGGAATCGGGTTCATAGGAAAGCGTCACAAAATGGCGGCAACTTCGGAAGTGGAGGGGACTGTTTTTTCCAGAGACATTTCGTGGAATAGCTGGCTTAAATTTATCAAAATCTTCCAGTTCAAAAGGCGCAGGATACATTCAGCTTTCCGACTGTACGCGTGAGACTAGCTGCGGCCTCCATGGTCGTCCGTCGGCCGGCCACCAACGAAGAAAATTGACCTGGTAAGTCCTTCCCGTGGGAAATTTTTGAAACCACGCATATCACGACAATCTACGAGATTCTCGTTTTAAAACCATGTTCGTTTGAAAGACATTTTTCCATTGGCTCCCTGATGACGAACGTCGGAGTTTCGACTGTTTTGATAAATATGGCGACGTCCGTCTTTCGCTGGTACAGTCTCTGGCCGAATTTGGACATGAAATGTTTAACATGTACGATGAAATAGCAAAGAGAAATTAATAAAAACCACAAGGAGTTTAAAGAATATTTATTGTAGGACACTGTCTGATAAAAACAATTCATTTTACGGATGTTTAGCACGTAAATTCACGCAAAGTTGCAGGACAGTGAAATTGTGTTTTTCATTAAATTCGTACATCATTTAGCCCCTGAGCTGAACTCCCTACTATTATCCTGATACAATTTTGAGCATAAAGATAATCCCCCCCACTAAGTTCTTACCCCACTAAGTTCTTACTGTTGATTTTTTTTTTTTAATCCACCTGTTTGATATTGTTATGTAAGCTTGATAGGAATCTGGCTTCATGGGCTAAATGGGGTGACTGGGATGGGGTAGCTTAATTGCTGAATGCTATATAAAAATACCCTGTGCTACGAATTTTCATCCCAAAATGCCCCAAAATCGCTCAGATTGCACCACAGAGCATCTAGGGTTTCTGGCGGCAGGGGGCCTAGGCGGCCCCCCGGCCTAATGGGAAACGCCTCGCTGCACTCGGCGGTTAACAACCACATACACCTGTTTGGATATCATTGTACAGGTGTTCCCAAAGAAATGGAGAACTCTGCATGGGAACCCTCAGATTTCCATTAAGTTTTCATGCTGAATGAATCTTTTTCGGGTTTCCGACACGTCCAGCAGAATGAAGTGGTTTTTGGTGGCTTTTAAAAATTGTTTCGTTCTTGACAATGAACATCGTCTGCTAAATAGAAATTGTGAAAATGGTGTGCCTTTTCAATACAAATTGGCTAAAGGATGACAAGTATAAGGACTGGCTATGCCAGCATGCAGATAAACGCAAACTGTGTGCGGTGTGTGTAAGAAAGTTATTGACGTCGGCAAAAACAACAACGCAGGTATCAACCTTTGGAAGTGGGGCTACTGGGACATTAGTAGTGGTAAACAGGGATCAATGCACCAGTGCGGAGTGCTTGTGGGCAATGAAGACTGTGTTCACACCATTCATATAAGAGCTGTGAAAACATTCAAGCCATATTTCAGAGAATGTTCCCGGACAGTCAAATTGTCAAGTCATTTTCCTGTGGGGAAAAGAAGTGTGCTTACATTGTTTGTTATGGACTTGCGCCATTCTTCTCAAAGGAACTGTTAGATAAAATAAAACAAGCATTTGCCTTGCTGTTTGATGAGAGTCTGAACTTCAAAACACAAAATAAGCAACTGTCTTCATAAGATATTTCGACCAACAGAAGAAACAAGTAAGCACAAGATATTTTGACTCGGCCTTCATTGGACATGCGACTGTAGCAGATATGATGAGGCATTTTGACAAACTGACCACACAACTGACTGCGAAACATGATTCAACTGTCCATGGATGGACCCAATGTTGATTGGGCATTCTTCAAGGAGCTGGAGGCACACATTTCCATAGATGAAAATGATCCCAAACTGATCAATATCGGCAGCTGTGGACTACACATAGTACATGGGGTGTTCAAGACTGGGACATAGATGGTATTATGAAGGCAATGCACAGATTGTTTAAAGACACATCTGCGTTTCGGGAGGATTTTGAAACCATCACAGGATGTAGTATGTACCCATTAAAGTTTTGTGCAACAAGGTGGATCGAGAATGCCCCGGTTGCCAAATGTGCTGTGGAAATGCTCCCACATATCAAAGTGTATGTGGACACTGTTCAAAGGGATAAAAAGTACAAATGTCCACAGACCAAATCATTCGATGTCCTGAAAAGTGCATGTCAAGATATCACAACACTACCCAGACTGCATTTCTACATCTCTCTGGCTGAACAGTTTTCACCATTTCTGACCAAGTACCAGACTGATTGTCCCATGGTGCCTTTCCTGGTTAGTGACCTAGAGAAACTGCTACGTGGCCTGATGAACCGGAGCATCAAGACAGACTTGCTGAAGGAAGCTGATTGAAGGAAGCTGATAAATGTACAAAGCTCCTGAAACTTGACGTCAATGATGCAGGTCAACACAATCCATACCAGAAAACCGATATTGGATTTAGTGCTACCAAACTGGTGAAAGAATTAATGGCGGTCAAGAGGATGAGCACTCAGCAAGAGCTCGAGCTGTATATGGATTGCAGGAAGTGGCTGGTCAAGTCCATCAAGAAGTTTCAAGACAAATCCCCCCTCCAGTACACACGAGAATTCCAGGAATTCAAAGCCCCAAGGGATAGACTGGACTGTTTCCTAGGAAAGGTTATGGCAAGCAGAACAGATTTGAAGGCTCTCTGGGAGGTGATGCAGCTAGTGCTCATGTTATCACATGACCAAGCCTCAGTGGAGAGCAGTTTCTCCATTAACAAAGAACTCGTTGTGGAGAATATGAAGGAATCCTCTATCGTGGCACAAAGAATGGTGTTTGACCATGTAGTATCCGATGGTGTGCTGAACGTTCCAATTTCTAAGTCTCTCTTGATGTCTCGGTATAATTTGCGAGAGTTATGGCCCTTTGTTCTTCAAGTCTTTGTGAATTGGGACTTGTCCGGGCTGGATTTCGGTTAATATTGTATGGACAAGTATGGAATTTGCAGGATATTTGGTCAGTGCCCTGTAGTTGTGCAGCGTGAAGTTTCTCCGCGTTTCGCGTATATTTTCAAGAGTTATGGCCCATTGTTCTTGAAATCTTTGTGAATTGGGACTTGTCTGGGCTGGATCTCGGTTAATTTTGTATGGACAAGTATGGAATTTGCATGATATGTGGTCAATGTACCATAGTTGTGCAGCGTGAAGTTTCCCTGCTTTCGGTTATATTATCAAGAGTTATGGCCCTTTGTTCATCAAACCTAAGTGAATGCGATATATTTATTTTGTTCAGGCTGGATCTCGGTCCATAACCGATTTGGACTGGGAAAATGGCTATAAAATTGTTATTCTACATTCCAAAGCAGACCACATAGGTCCTGAAGTATGAAATTGCCCCAAAAAGAGTGAATTGGGTGCAAAATTCAAAGTTCACTGATCGCTTCATAATTTCACCACAATATACTCCCAAGGACATGGTCACATTTTCGGATTTGGCGAAAGCCCTGGCGACCATCTTGCATCAAAACATTGTATTATTACTTGTTGGTCGATACATGCGAGGCATGCGTTATAAAAGTGACTGAAACAGAATTTTTATAATTATCCAAATTAGGCCTCCACCGACCAATACAGAACAGAACAATGGCGGGGCAGTGTCGCATTAAAGCGGAAGGGGGGCATACAATTGAGCAATCTCTGATTGCTTCCTTGCTGTGTTAAAAATGTTACTATTATTGTATTGTACAGCCAAGGTTACAAACAAAAGACGCCGACCATAAAAGATTACAACACAGAATCTTGGGACAACAAGTCCTGTAGTTGTTAATATAGCATTTTGAAAATCAATTCATCTGTAATCACAAATTCGGTAGACTATGGGAGTGAACAGCAGGTGATCACACTTCAAAATTACCGCACGTGTAGGACTACGAAAGTCCTGCGTGATTCGGCTGTTTTCAGGGGATTAGCTCTGCAGGGTCAAAGTTCTCACAGTTGAAGATGTCGATTCCAATTTCTATTTCCAGAAACTGCAGGGGAGACTCTTTATTTCCTTGTTTAGATGAAAATTGAATGTGTTATAAGCCTCACTGATTCCAGCCAGGGAAATAAGTATGTGTTTTTGTTCTAAGCAGTTCAGAGTACCGGTAGGCGGAGAACAATTTTCAGAGGTCATTTCCTTCCCGAGTCGGACCACGTGGGGCTTTTCGCCGCGAGAGTAGAGTAAAGAAAGACCTGCTTCACATTTCTTTATCTATCTATACAAATTACAATCAGTACATTTTGTAAACATCATTTAACTATAAGGGTTTCTGAGTCATTCTGTCAGTCATCCAACTTCATTCACAGGCAAACATGTACAGCCAATTAAACTGGCAGCGGCAGTCCAATTAAACTGGCAGCGGCAGTCCAAACTTTGCTCACTCCGTTCCGTTCATTTCGTTTCGGTTATTTCGTTTCGGTCAAACTCCGTTCATAATCCGGTCATCATTCATTCAAACTTTTGTTCCGGTTTAAAATTTTTGCGGTCATGTTTTAATAACCGAAACGTAAACATTAACGCAATTGCCTCTGTATAAGGAAAGGGAAGCCATTGCAAGCTTACAAATAACTTAAAAGAGGGACATTCAAGTGTTTCGTCCAGTATCACTCTAGCAACATTCTTTTGGAGTCTGACTAGGTGTTCCAAATTATACTTGGCTGTACGGCCCCAAACAGTACAAGGTCAATTCCATGCTACTTGGGACATGAAGCCAAAAAATAAAATAATGAGAATGTGCCACAATGAGATTGTTTTATAATGGTGATACAGTATAGAGATAAAATTTAAAAATTCAGTAAGATTGCCGCAGAATTTTCCAACCTGGGGTGTTTTGCAGTTCCAGGATAAAATTTTCTTATTTTTGCTTTCAATTATCTCACAAAATTGGTTAGATTTTATTACCATTGTTTAGCTGCAGAATGGAGGATTTCTTTTTTTATTTACATTAATGGTTAATGGTGTCTTGAAAAATCATAAAAAAAAGTCAGCAGGTATTTGTAAATATTGTCACACATTGTAAAGTTTGCATGAAGTCAGTTATGTAACGCGGGTGACGGTAAATGCTACTTCTTTTATTAGACAGAAAACTTCAAGTTTAATTGAGCTACTAAGTACTATCACTGCTTCTGTCAGTTGTCATGAACATATGACCATAGTTTTGAGTTCCTACATCATGTGACTTCTTTCAGTGGTAGCGCCAAATCTAGTAACGCGAGTGACAATGTAACGCGAGTGACGGAGTGTAATGCGAGTGACGCTATCTGGTGGAAGTTACTATTTTCAAATTCCAATTTTTATTAAGTCATGACATGCTGAATAGGGTGTGACAGAAATATAAATACTTTAAGCATGCGAGTATATAAATGCCAAAGAAAAATACCCAGAATTCTTGTGATCCTGCTCATTATGCATGTGCTTCCTGTCATCTGCTATTTGGTTATCAATACATCTCAAATTGCATCCAACTTTGAATTGTTTGGTCCACCATTTCTTAGTCGAAATAGCATTTGAAACTTGAGCGTTGGAGTCCTGATGATTCACTCAACTAAATTCCATGGAATTATTTAGGCATATTTGCCAACATAGCTGAAAATTCACTAGGGTTAGTTAATAGGCCAGCATTTTAGCAGAGTTCATTTCGACCAAGGGACATATTCCGGAATTTTGGCTTCACCTGTTCGTTATTTTATGGTTGACCAACCGATATAGTGAGTTTATATGCAGTTGCATTGTAATTGAATTAACTAGGAGTTATACCAATTTATATTATCTGTATTACTATCACAGTTGGGTGATATTGCAACTGCATTCCTCTTTTATACTTTATTGAAAGTTTTTCAAGCTTATGCTTTCTCAATATAAATACATATACATCTTATGTTTTCTTTTCTCCAGTTTTGCATTTTTACCCCTCAGCCCATAGGGCTGTGGGGTCTTGTCGTTGCCATGTACGTACGTCCTAGCGTCCGTCCGTCCGTCAACATGTTCTTGTCCGCTGAATATCTGCAGATCTATGAAGTCGGGCCCGACCAAACTTTGGTGAGAGCTTCCTGAATGTTGATTGATGAAATGATTAGATTTTCAGATGGCTATGATGATTTCATGATTTTTAATTATTTTTTTTTATTATTTATTGATGGCTCAGCTTTTGCACTGTTACCTATGCCCATCAACATGTTCTTGTCCGCTGAATATCTGCAGATCTATAAAGTCCGGCCTGACGAAACTTTGGTGAGAGCTTCCTGAATGTTGACTGATGAAGTGATTAGATTTTCAGATGGTTATGATTTCGTGATTTTTAATTTTTTTTTTTTTTTTTATTATTTATTTATTGATGGCTTAGCTTTTGCACTGTTGTCTATGCCCATCGCGAACCCTTGGTTGCATGTTTCATTGTGAATTTTGATGGTTCCCTGATACAAGAAAGCCTGGTCCATTCAAGATTCTCATTGAATGAAGGACAACATTTTTCGTTAATTTTGCTATTAAATCATTCTATTCTACATCATATGTTTTATCCTAAAACTTTTGCATGAGCCATATTTGTGTCCACACATTTAACTGGTACAACATTTTTGTCACCAAACATGTTACTGTACCTTGGAAATTATTTAAAACGAGTGATTAGGAGAGCCCATTTTTAGCCTGACTCTGGGCAATTTTGAACCAGTTTGCATACCTGGAGCTTATGCCCCCCCCAAACAATAACAAGGTTCGTACATCATGGAAAAACCTGGAAAGTCATGGAATTTGGAAATTAATTTTCCAGGCCTGGAAAGTCATGAAATTTCACTTACGGTCATGAAAAAACCTGGAAATTGAGAGGGAATGTAATTTGAAGAATAAAACCAATCATAAAAGAAAACACTCGCCTTGAAATCGGTGAATCAAGTGTTGTGCATGTTATTTTTCATTCGCAACGTCGTTAACGTCAAGGAGAAATCCTGTTGGCCTTCTATTTCCGGTATCTTTGAAAAGGAAAGTAACTCGTAACGACATTGTCATGGAAAAATGAATGGAAATTGCAATTGTCCAATCACGCAACTCGTTACTGGAGATACTTTGAAAGGGATATAACTCGTGATTGACATCGGTGCGGAAGACAGGAGTTCCGATGATATTCCATACACGACAAATAGTGCACTCGCGGAATAGTCGAGGAGGGAAGTTATTCCATAGCAAACAGTTACTAAAATGTATTCGGAAATTAATCCCATCAGTACTGGATATTATTAGTATATTTTAATTGTTATTACGGGTTTAACTTGGCAAATGAACTTTGTTGAGAAAACTTGGCATACACGACCGAGGGCAGAGTTGAAGCACGAAAAAGTTTGCGCATGTTCAAAGTAAACTCCCGCCATTTTATGGAATCCTACAGTGGCAGGTCCCGGTCGATGCGGAGAGGACATTATTACTCAAGACTGTGATTGCGGCTGTTCAGTCATTGGCTCATAATTGAATTAATATATTTTTTTAATGATTTGTTTTACAAACAATGAACATTAATGCTGAGAGAACATTGTTACTCAAGACTGATTGCTGGAAGTCTGGCTGTTTATTCTAGTCAATCGCTCCTACGGTAATTTCCCTAACAATTCACCATCCGAATTTAATTCGAAAACTGCCGATTTTTCCCCCGTCGTGATTTTTTCCATCCTAATAAAACGAAAACGGGAGCATTTTCAATATACCCGTGAAACAATAAATTCGAACACTCCCGTTTTCGTCGTGGAGTTCGTGCCGCTGAAAGTAAAGTGAATATGTTACTAAAGAATAATTTGTTACTCAGAATAATTTCTGTACAACTAAACGATAGGCGTTGACACAGAAATAAAATACAAAAGTTCAGTTTTTGTTGTTGCGAATTCGCCATATCATAGAACTATGATCAGAAGTCACTAACCGGGTTCTCATTAGCAGGAGGTTGGAGGCGAAAATGCCCGTCAACTGGCCATTTTGAGGCACGTACTTGATCAATAGAGAATAATTTAACGGCAATTTGAATGCTATTTTCGATGTCTCATTTTCTTTAATAAACAGATGATATGGAAGGACAAAGATATAAATGTTTCCCTCTGCTTGTCCCTGTCCGGGCTTCGGCGTAATAGTTAGTTTGTGCACAACTCCTATGTCGAGGGAGCCATTATTTCATTTCTTCATAGCTGCATGATGTGTCTCATACATTTTGACTGCAGGAACGACCAATCCAGAACGACGGTTCCATGTAATAAAATGACAGACGTTAGTGTTTCCAACAACATGATAATCCAGTTTATAATCAACCAGGAATCAACTTTATGGAGCGGACGAACATAAGATAATGCACCCTGATCTCATCGCTGGGTCAGTCACATTGACATCTCACAAGTGACGTTGTAGACAATTGTATTATACAACCGATCATCATTGCAGGACTTGGCTTAGGGACCGTATCCAACCATCGTTTGCTGTTGAGACGTTTTAAACGATGGAAAAAAACGCTCAGCTACTACACCCATCGTTTGCACCATCATTTTTTTGTGTAGCAAACGATCAAAAAAACCATCACCGGAGACTGCCGAAGGTGCCGCTGTCGTTCGGAAGAAAACGTCGTCGTTTGGAAGAAAACGGTTGTCGGCTGACAAAAGACGATCGCACGTGTTAAGCTGCGCATAAATACACACTGGGTGAACAGGCCGTGCCTTAGCTCTCAACTGCGCACATGTGTAACAAAATATAGCGCTATCAGCGAATGTGAAAACGGGTTTAACACAGGGGAAATAAATTACACTTTAATCGCCTTCCGCGTTTGTTTTAAAGGTTTGATTACGGGAAGTCGCTGTTTGTGTGCAAAATTTTTCTATGAAAATGACAATCATCTAGCTGTGATAATGGAAGTGTCACGTACGCAAATAAAACTGAATGGTTTAATAACACCCTCCCCATATGTCCCATGTATGCACGGTGTAAAAAATTTCTTTGAATAGGCCGATCTGAATTCTGTTCAGTTACTATTTAACTTGAAGAAATACCCGTTTCAGAAATATTTAGGTTGATAAATATTTCCTTGTTATTCAGGGCGATACGGAAGTCTACCGTGGAAAAATGGTGTCGATTCGCCTGGAAATTTTCGCGATAATGCCGACACTAGGTTTTGATCACTTTCCTTGAAAACGCATGGATACAATAGAAATCTAAATAAATATTTTTCATCGCGAGTATTGTGGGACCATGTAACTATTATATGATTTTTGTATCTTCAGCGGTTTTCTTGTTGACCGGAAAACGTTTAACACGATTTGCGGGGAATTCCACTGAAATTCGCCCACTTCAGAGCACGTTTTAATACCTCACTGGCAAATCGTGTTACACTTTTCCCAATAAATATAACATGAAAAGAGCTGAAGAGACAGAAATGATATTTATATTTTCATGATCCTATAATACTCGAGATAAAAAATGTATTTAAATATTTTATTTTATGAATGCGTTTTCAAGGAAATTGATAAAAAAAAACTAATGTCGGTATATCGCCGAAAATTCTCGGCAAATCGACTGTTTTACGTTAAATAAACCAAAAAATGGAAAGGTTTCTTATGTTATTTGGCCTGTGTACTGTATTGCAGTCCATAGGGAAAATCATGTGTCATCAACACGCGCGTTTAGCTTTAATATTTATTCTACGTGTCTGTCTGAAAAAAAACCCCAGCTTGTGTACGGTCAAGGAGCACACGCGTACACGCACGTGGCCTTCCATTTCGACTGCCGTTTATCCCCAGCATAGAAAAGTCGACACAGGACTGCTCCCGCATGGCGGGAAAATAAAGAGCGGTGTAGAACACGTGTCTGTCGAAACGTTCATGGCGATATAGGCCTACCAGATCAGAGAGGAAAACGCTATATTCACGATCCTTCAATTCACAAGTCGAATACATTACATTAAAATTATCCAGAAAGTTTCTAGAGCTATACTTTGGTGAGTGCCATGAAAAAGAATTTTCATGGGAGAATATTTTTTGAACATCGCTACTTGAGAGAAAGTGGAGGTGTGAATTTACATTGAGTCTTCATTCAAGCATTTTTGAGATCTGGCGTTAGCCAGAGACTCTTTAGAATGCTGTAGGGAAATGGACAAAAGTGCAAACCGACTCACGGGGAAGCCTTACGCTGCATGAAAGTAGTTCCACAGAGATGAGTTTTGGGAATCCTTAGTGGTTGAAAGGCTTTTGTATGTCTATATTTAGTCACTAATAGTCACTTGGCATATATTTGATCCCTTATCTGCATTAAATATTACTCTGTTCATTGTTTTCCCACAAAATATGAGATTAATACGCTCTAAAGTATGGCAGACTGGTATCGTCACTTTACCAAAGCTTGGACTCTGCTGAGAAAATTACACAGTTTAGCTGGTTAGGTGTATATGTGGGAGATGCTCTACCATAGCAGCCAACCTGACCACCATTGTCTCATTATCACCTTTGCAGGCCACTGTTTGCTTTTCTCACAAGAGCAAGCTGTAACATATCTTATAATCTTTTCCTATCGTATACTCCACCAGTCAACCTGTGGGATATCCAGAAAGTGTAATACATGTCTTGTCTTATCCTAACTTGTGACATAACCATCATCAACCTTGATGTCCAGCCCTTCTCACTCATAACACTAAATCAATCTCTATTTACCCCGAGGTATACATGTAATCTCTCTTATTTACTCCTAGGTACATGTATGTTCTGTACAAACTGACCTTAATGCCCTGTGGGTATTTAGGCCTAGACTTCATTCCACTGGCCCCTTTTTCCATCCAATTCTCAACAGATCAGTTTGCAATTTCAAGGCAACACCAACAATACTGTGTTAAAGAAGGTATCATATTGCTTTCTTTATGCTGATTAAATTAACATGGTGGTCATGGTGTTCATCTGGAATCCCGAACTGACGTATTGGAGGAATTATGTATCAAGATATTAAAGAGCAAAATCCAGCTATTTTGGTTGAGTCAAGGTTGGATGAGCACCTACTGTAGTGTCTAATTGGACGAAAATTAATTGGGTAACACATGGTTAGCGTAACGTGTGCAACTTCCCGCATTATATGACTACCTTTCATTGTTCCCACAGATCAATTTCACATAAACTACGATAAAAGTAACTCCGAAAATGGAAGTCATTGTGATATAATAGTCTATATTTCGGCTTCCATTTTCGGAGTTACTTTTATCCTAGGACTGCCTTTCTTTGGTATGTTCAACTTCATTATGTCGGTACCCTTTAAGAAGGGCCGTTCGTGCCATAAATCCAAACGTTTAATAAATTTAAGCGTTTAACTTGCACCAACCAATCAGATGTCATGAATTGACATTTGGAAGACCTTTCCTGTCCAAAAGCAAACGTTTGCTGTTGTAACGTCCAATACTTTAGACGTTTCCTGTCAAAAGGCAAACATTTCCAGTAGTAATATTCGAGATTTTTAAAAGTTTTCGGTTTAAGGGAAATCGTTACCGGTTGTGATCGTCCAGTCAGATTTTTTATTGCTGCCGCGTATGTTCAAACCTCAACATCAACACTTTTGCCAGTGGAGATTTGCACGTGTTGGTGTAGATGTTGGAATACACGCGGCCCAAATAAAAAATCTGATTGGACGATCAAAACCGAAAATGTTATCCTTTTATCCGGAAACCTTTAAAAGACCGAATTTTTCTTTTGACAGGAAACGTCTGAAGTCGCGAATTTACAACTGGAAATGTTTGCTTTTTAACAGGAAACTGTCAGTTCATAACATCTGATTGGTTGGTTCAAGTTTAAACTAAAGCTTTACAATTTTTAAACGTTTAAGAAGTTAAAACGTTTAAAGGATGCGTTTATGGCGCGAACGGCCCTTCATATACCTTGTCAAAGGATGTAACTTGTGATTGCGTTTTAGCCACATACACTCGTGCCTGGTGCCACCTGTGCCTAACTTGAAATTAAATATATAATTGAGCGTTTATTTCATTACAAACTTATCCCCCACTAACCCAGCTACCAGATCTCATTAAAGCCCATAGGCTCTAATGTTTTAGATTGAAGTGAATTTCTCGGCAATGCGCTGAGACAGATGTATTTTTTGACAACCAATCGTTTATTTGAGACTTTATCGAAACAGATCCAAATATTTGATTATCGGTGATTTATTTATTATGGTCAACTTAACGCACTTTTATTCTACATTGCAGGTTTGTTTGCTGCATGGACATATTGAAACTAGAGGAATGACCGCCTTTTCTCTGGATAATATTATTCGTATATGCACATTTCTTCGTTATGTTTATATTTTGTTGTAAGATTCTAACCAATAAACATATGATTGTGCAAGAAAGTCCCATATCCCTATCCAGCAGGACTATACGTGGAAGAAACTAATTTCCGGTGAGCATATAGGTAAGAATCCTGCTTGATTAGTAAACAATATTGCCAAGCTGTCAATTTATTGTCTAGCCATAATAATAGTAAAGTGATCAGCTTTTTTGTCTGTTCTATTGGTCTATACACAGCTTGACTTTCGAGCCACGAAGGACGCAAGAGTTACTTCCGGAGGCGGCATCCACGGGCATTTGCTTTATTACTACCATAATTCAAATAAATGGACGTTCACGGGAAGTATCGCTGAAGGGATTGTTCATTTCAAAGACATTATTAAATAAAAGGCAACAAGTATCTTTGATTTTATACTTTTTGTTTATTCACAGTTGCACATTTCCGGGACAGTTTCAATTGATCACTCCGGGCTCTAAATAAGCCATGCAGTTTTGTTCCATGAAAAATATATTTAAGTGCATTTCTGGAAGGTTGGACATATATGATCGCATCTTTAGTACTATAAACATCGTCTTTCACATCCAGTTTATTTGTTTCTCACCACAACCACAATTAAGCAGTAATAAACAATGGTTATTTTGATTACCCACTCGAAGCCCAACGGCGAAACAAGACTATCGCAGTGTTTCTTGTTAATTACATACACGATCTCTCATAACTGAATCGACGATACCAGGTGACAAAATAAGTATCTCTCTTTATGAAAATGCCATGCGGCGTTGCTCTAAAAGTTGTAAATGTACAACCACGGGTATCCGACTTCTATCGAAATTACAAACTTCAGATGAATAGAGTACTCATCACGTATAGATATTTGCAGATGTAACTTTAAAAGCTTAGCAAACAAGGCGCGCTTCAAAAGCGCAAATTAAACAAAAACAAAATTATGAGTTACACCATTACAAAACCGTTGTCTATGGTGAATGTCTTGTAAATTTCTGCGTTTACGCATCGTCCTGAAAGAGAAAAAATATACGCATTAGATTCTAATGTTTCACTCGACATTTATCTGTAATCAAACGTGATAATAATTGTTAAAGTAAAACTATGATCATCTCATTCCAAAAATTACAAATATTGTCCATAAAACAAATAAACGACTACCAGGTGTTAATTTTTGTTGACAAATTTTTCAATCATACAGACATTCCAAACACTTTCAGATCATATTTTTCAAAATTATCTGTTGTCCACAGGTACCCAACTAGACAGGCTAAATTAAATTTAAGTCGCGATTTTTACTACTCTGACTTGTCTTCTTATAGTACTAAAATAAAGGGTCCTAAAATATGGAATAATTTACCCTCTCAGTTAAAATCTCATGTTTCGCTGTCATTATTCAAATCGAGGATATAATCGTATTTATTACTGGAACATAATTAGGCATCTATTCTGTTTGCCGTCTGTGGAAGTTGGAAATTAAATTTGTGTTTTTGTCTCACTACGATAGAGTTTACCGCATATTATCATCTTTGTAAATATAATAATTATTTTGGGATAAAACAAACCCCTCGGGGTTTTCATCCCGCCACTATTATATTTTGTTTACTAAACATTATTGTTATGCATGGTGAAATAAAAATCAAATCAAATCAAATGGTAATCTAGGACTGACTTTTTTGAAAGCGCATTCCAAAATGCGCAAAGTCCGTATTCTGCAAAATACATAAGATTCGAATCGCACGTTCATAAAACGATATCATGGTTCCATAATATTTTGTTTATTAACGAATTACACCGTAACCGATTCTAAGATATAGTCAAGCAGCACACGTATAGCAAAAATCTGGAAAAGAAAACAACATTAATTTGTGTTCCGTTCTCATAATCCGTTTTTCACGGCCTCAAGCGACACGGTCGTTGTTGTTGTTTTTGCGTCTGTAAAGCGGGACTACTTTCGAGCCGATTGTTTGCCAGGAGACTTTCAATCGTTTGCTAGAAAACGTCTGCACCTTTGTTCGAGGTGTGAAAAGACGACCGGCACCCTTACCGTAGGTTGCCGGAGATTTCCGGCGATCGTCTTTATCTGACAGACGTTTTTTAAAAAACGATCAACTCATACACCCATCGTTTGCATGGACGTTTTTTTTCATCGTTTAAAACGTCTAGCAAACGAACGTTGGATGGATACGATCCCTTAACAGAAAGTACAATTGATGATCTTCATCGCAGGTTAAATGATCATTGTGATCATTTAGTGTTGGCTAAAGCTTTTACCACAGAAAATGAGAAATGAAGACTTCAAGAGAGTAAGAACATTATTACAATCTCAGTAACCTGCAGCATGTCTCATAATCCGCTTGACCTAGAACAAATGTATGAGTTGGCCCGGTAGGCCCGGAACGAGCATAATACATGGCAGCCTATTGTGGAACTTGTTCTGCCAGCCAATAATGAACATTTGTGGAGTAAATTATGACTGTAATGTAACTCAAATTCTAATCTAAAATTTATTCTTTAATTAGTTGTGGAGCCATTGGACAAATATCAATTTTATTGTTCTTTCTATCTCCTCAGACCAAGTATGTGGACCTATATATGAAGCAGATTTTAGGTAGCCGTACCCCACCTGCACCCCATGTATTGGTAAGTACCAACCACAGCTCGCACGTATCCTGGATTTTAAAGTTCAGTATGGGAAGACCTGGAATATGAGGATATTGGAAAATAGTCATGAGCGGAAACTAAGGAAAATTTCCATGACAAATAATTAATCTCATGCTTTGTTTGCGAAAGAGCAAATGATTTTTTCAACAAAGAGTTGGGCTATTCGTGTGTCTCTGTGAATGTTGCATGATCTTGTTCACAGTGTGTGTGCTGAAAAATGACCCAATACAGGTCATGGAATTTCATGGATCTAGTCGTGAAAATTTTTTGGAAAGGTCCAGGATCATCAGAGATGGTATGAACCATGGCAATTCTCCTGTCACCATACATGTATAATGCACAACTACCATTGTCACAGCCCAAGGTGGTGGAGATAATGCTACAAATAAAACAAATCAAATAAAAAACAACTACACAGCAAGTCACATTGGAAAATTGAAAATTGATAAAATTTCTTGGAGGTGTAAACCTGGATAATTCGTATTTTGAACTTTGGTACATTTACACCCTCTTTCATACAGTTCATGTCAGCTGGTGAATAGAATATCAATAGCCTGATGATTAATTTAAGTTGAGCATTTGAACATCTAATCCAAGCATAGCGCCTGTATCATATAAGTAACATTGGATTTGGTCGTATGCATGCTTCTGTATTGTTGTTCTTATTTAGGAAAGCTGCAAGGACTTGCTTAAACACATCACCCATGGAGAATTCAAGGAGAAGATATTACCATCAACACAGAAATCCATGCTGAGGAACCCAGAAATTATCCTGAGTGGTGCGTATATTCATACTTGTTAAAAGCTAATATATTTTGTAACAGAAAATGGTGATATGCATTATATCTTGTCATTTATACCAAATATAACAATAATATATTTATTGCAGACAGAAATGTCCATATGGTTTTGATATGGGGAAAATAATTATAACTCTGAAATGTGTGCATTTATAAGCAACATACATTTGAGCTAAGATATGCATGTTTCAGTCTACGAAAACAACAAACTCTCTCAGTTTTGCATAACTTACATTTTGGGCAACCAAGTACTCAAATGACAGAATTCTCAAACTATGTACAAACACTTAGGCTCCAAGAAGGATGACACTGATGAGCACAAGTCATTAAAAGGTTGTGTTACAGTATACAAGCTGTGTCCCGTTCAGGCATGATGTAGTACCCCGAATGATCTGATTATTATTAAGATGTGTTGTCTACTTTCAGCTGTAACAGCATTGGTTGCTGGAGTTACATTGGACCTCAGTCAGTATGCTCTTGACATAGGGAAACTATTAGCAAGTAGGTGCTTGATTGAGGCCACTAGAATACATTGATTTACTAAATTACAAGATCAGAATTGGATGATTGACATGGTAAATCCTTTAGATCTCTTTAATTTTCCTCATAGATTGTTGCTACCATTGCCCCATAATGATGCCACTTGATGCTCCATTCCAATTCATGATTGATGCCTTGAACATATTACTAAATTCATAAGTTTAACTGATAAGAATTATTTCAAGCAGTATTAAATATGCTACATCAATTATACTTTCCTATGTGAAAGTTTAAAAAAATATAGTTAAACCAGTGGCTCCACAGAATTTTTTTTCGTATGTGACAGTTTAGAGGTGAATATTGTGAAGGGTCTATGGGGTGAGTCCATGACATTATCCCCCAGCGACATTTTCCCCCGCGACATTTTCCCCACCGACATTTTCCCCCACGACATTTTCCCCAGGCGACATTTTCCCCCACCGACATTTTCCCCACCCTAATATTACGTGCTGTAATAATTACGATCTGCCAACAATCGCAGTCGCGGTCATTTCCTCACCTTGAATTTTTTTTTACGTTTGCACGTAGGATAGTTCTAGGAATTCAAGGGAGATTACTTTTTAGTTAAACATCGGTAGATGTATGCAAACTTGCCTTCTTTTCAGGCAAAATAAATAAGAATAGATTATCAATATCACGCTCTTATGTTCTGTTTTCTGGCTGTTATTTACTTCTTGGCACGGTGTTATGTAGCCCTACCGACCGCAATATCGTCAATTTTCCTCATAATTTTTTTCTGTGATAACGTATTTTTTGAAAGTTCAGTTTTGACTAAATCGTTATGAATGAAATATGTTTTATTTTAATGTTCAGTTTTGTATCAGATCTTTATGAATTAAATATTTTCAATTCAAATTCGAATGTCTAGTAATCTATCGGAATATATCGGCAGTGATGATGAAGTGATCAATAATATAATATAAAATTTTTACCGCTTTCATGCAGCGGGAATTTTTGATCACTTTCCATTCATTGGCATATAATCTTCTTGATTATAACGAAGTCTGTAAATAAAGTAATCAGTAAATAACTTCAAACTTCTTTGAAGCATTGTTTATATTATACTCTTAGTGAAGCTGACTTAGTGATTAATCCGTAATCCTATGGTAAGTCATCTAGCCTACCATTGTTTCACTCGCCCAATTGTCTTCATCTTACTGCTAATATACATATTATTACTATATCTAATAAAAAATACACCTGAAAATTCAATCTTGTTCATTTCGTTAAAGATGTGTTTGATATTGATAATCTACTCTTATTTATTATGCCTACGTTTGCATACATCTGCCGATGTTTAACTAAAAAGTAATATCCCTTGAATTCCTAGAACTCTCCTACGTACAAACGTAAAAAAAAATTCAAAGTGAGGAAATGACCACGACTGCGATTGTTGGCAGACCGTAATTATTACAGCACATAATATTAGGGTGGGGAAAATGTCACTGGGGGAAAATGTCGCCTGGGGAAAATGTCGTGGGGGAATATGTCGGTGGGGAAAATGTCGCGGGGGAAAATGTCGCTGGGGGATAATGTCGGTACCCCCTATGGGGTAGCCTATCATCCACTCTGTGGTTCACAAAGTCTTATCATACGGCATCACCATGGGGCAGAGGGTTAATATTGAGTTGTTATTCTTGCATTCTTTTGTTCAATCATGATACATACACATTAAGGCCTTCAAAAGTCTTGTATTCAATAATCAAAACCTCCCATATCATCAAAGCCTATTTTAGTGGATTGTATTTATACATTTACACCTTGTTACACATGTTAATGATGTTACTAATGTAGACTTCCTGTTTACAGCACAGTTGTGTTCAAAGGATGACGTTGCACGGGGAGAGGCAAAGACAGCTGTCAAACATTTAGCACGACAATGTAGTGATCCGGATGCTGTGGAAAGAATTGTCACACACTTCCTCAAAGTTTTAAATGGTAATTTTGTTTTCATATTTTACTGCAGTTGCATACTACATCTATGCTAGGATTTTTTGGGTATAAAGTTTAGAGTATTGTGTACAATACAATATACATTGTGATATATGGAAATATGGATATATGGGCTGTCTCATACTGTACTACCTCTAATTATTCACCAAAGATTCCATCCATAGCATCTCATCCGTATAGCATTGAGTAAGTAGTACAGTGTAGCCTCTCAAAAACGCTGTTATTGGGGGACAAAATTTAAACCACCTTATAGATTTTGGCCGAAGGGTATTGTCGTCGTCATGTACGTCCGTCCGTCTGTCCGTCACACCTTTCTCGTTACCAAGATATCTTTAGAACGACTTACCCTATGCACACCAAACTTGCAGTGCACATCCATATGCTTGTGACCCAGAACCCTATTGAATCTGGATCCGATTGGTTGGAAACTTTGGTGGCCATCTTTAATTTATGCGAAACCATCACAGCTTTCTCGTTACCAAGATATCTTTAGAACAACTTACTCTAGGCACACTAAACTTGCACCGCACATCCATATGCTCATGACCCAGAACCCTATTGAATCTGGACCCGATTGGTTGGAAACTTTGGCGGCCATATTTAATTTATGCGAAACCATTAATCTTGTGTATCTCCGGTACCATTTCACTGTTCAGTGTGAAACTTGGTATAGATCATCGATGCATCAAGAAACTTCAAAGGAATGACCAAACCAGTTTCCCTGATTCGTTGAAAACCTTGGCGGCCATCTTTAATTTATGCAAAATCTTTAATGATATATATTCGATACCATTCGAGTGTTCTATACGAAACTTGGGATACAGCATGGATGTATCAAGAGACCTGCAATGTATAACCACATTAGTTCCTCTGAATGTCGGGAGAGATGGACGGCCATCTTTAATTTATGCGAAATCATTAATGATCTCTATCTCTGATACCGTTCAAGTGCTCGATGTAAAATTTGGTATACGTCATCGATGCATCAATAGACTTACGATAAGTGACAGTTCTGTTGTTTCTGATTGGGCGGAAACCTTGTGGCCATCTTTAATTTATGCAAAATCTTTAATGATGTATATCTTTGATACCATTTCAGTGTTCTATATGAAACTTGGTATGGAGCATCAATGTATCAAGAGACTTGCAATAAATAACCACATCAGTTTCTCTGAGTGGTGGGAAGGATGGGTGGCCATCTTTAATTTATGTGAAATCATTTATGATCTCTATCTCTGATACCGTTCAAGTGCTCGATGTAAAATGTGGTATACATCATCGATGCATCAATAGACTTACGATAAATGACAGTTCTGGTTTTTCTGATTGGGCGGAAACCTTGGTGGCCATCTTTAATTTATGCAAAATCTTTAATGATGTATATCTTTGATACCATTTCAGTGTTCTATATGAAACTTGGTATACAGCATCCATGTATCGAGAGACTTGCAATGAATAACCACATCAGTTCCTCCGAGTGGTGGGAAGGATGGGCGGCCATCTTTAATTTATGCGAAATCATTAATGATCTCTTAACTTTCAAATGCTCGATGTAAAATTTGGTATACATCATCGATGCATCAAGAGACTTATGTAATGAATACCAGTTTCTCTGATTGGACAGAAACCTTAGAGGCCATTTCTAATTGCAAAATTTTTCATAATCTGTATATTTGTCACTTGACTGCTTGGTGTTCCTGAAGTCTTGGTTCAAATTGAATACATTATGAATGACTGGCGCCCAGAGCCAAGGGGTTTTCAGATGCGCAGCTTCGTATATAAAAGTTTTGAAATAGTATGCATATATCAGTTTGGGGGACACCATAGCACCCGCCTTATATCCGAATGATCGCTGTATTTGTTGCACCTTATAGTGAGGCTAGACTGTAATTGGTGAAAGCTTGAATTTGTAGGTGGTGTTAGACTAGCTTGCATTGAATATTCCAGAACTAAACTATAATATATAGTAAGTTCTGCGTGATGCTTCTGCATTTCTTCTCATCTTGAATGATACACTTTATCATATTAAATGCTACCAGTCTCATACCAATTTCATTCATCTCTGCAGAAAATACGGTATGTTGGGTCAGAATTATTTAATTACTTGGATTACGGGTGGCTATCTAAATAATTGAACTACAGAGAATGGAAACCTGTGCACAAGTAGTGTTGTTGTTGCTGCTGTTCTAGCTTCACGCCAACTTCATCTGATGTGGAAAGTTCATCTGGTGTTTGGAGTATCACCCTTATTCTGTGAGAAATCAGCTTCATCAGCCCTGGGGCGTTTTGTAGCCCCCAAAAATAAAAAAAATATTATATACTTCATTGGCCACACTTGAATGATGCATGATAAATTCGTGTTGAAAGCCACAGTGGGTGAAATTGTTTTTAGGGAACTACTGTCGTAGCACATCAACCGTTCATGAGGCATGAAGGAACAAATGTCATCTACATAGGATCATTTCACATCGGATTCCTCTCCAGTGGTAAACAATGGCCGGCGATACTGTCAGTGCGAGTACTATGAACGAACTTTTCCAACAATTCTGCCAATTTGAATCTCCATTGGAAAATACCAAGACCTACTTATAGTGTGTGTGTGTGTGTTTTTTTTTGTTGCTTTTTTTTCACAGAATTCTTCTAAACACTAATGCGGTGGGCCGCCTGAATAATAAAAAGTGGTGTTTTTAGTTTGTTTGTTTTTTTTCATTTTCTATAAAACTTACATCGGCGGGCCTGTAATCCAAGTAAAAAAAAGTCTGGACTTGAGAATGTCATTTCTGGTAATATCTATCTGACAATTTTAGGGTCGGAGGGCAAACTGACATTAACCGATCAGAAGACTAGTGTAATCCAGGGAGTAGGGAACCTCAGCTGTCACACTGTGAGTGGAGCCTCCACAGTACAGAACCTCAGCTCATCCGTTGTGGAGCAGTTCTTACCTGTATTACAACAAGAAGGTATGTAATGTTAGACAATGGAGCTTAAGTCTTTACTTTCCTCAAATTCACCTTCATTTGATCAATTGTGCAATGCTGAGACGTCGAGTACCAAAATTGAGGTCAAAAGATCAAAGCTCAAGTTCACTCTCCCATAATACATGAACTCCCCGAAAAGCATTGAATACATGTTACAACTTCATTTCAATGATGTGGATTGTGATAGAACTTTAGATATACCTCCATCTTATGGCAAATATACATAATTGCATTGGCTTCATACAGAAGAATCAGTCAGCAGGGGTTATTCTAGCCCAAAATCTTTCATCTACTCAATTTGAGAATTTCACAAAACTCAAATTTTTCGGCGCGCCAATAATCGAAAAAACTCAATATTTTCATGGTTTTCATAGTTTCGGCTCAGAAACTCAATTATGCAAACATTTTCATAGGGATAACTGAAAACAAATTTCAAACCCACAGTTGAAAATTACACATCCATTGTACACATCCGCCTTCATTTCAAGCCTGCGAATAATTTTTCACTGGTGACCGACACTTTGGCAGGCATCAATAACTTAGTATCTAACATTTGGAATGTGTTGCCCTGACAAAGATAGTATCTGGCTTCGTACTCAGTACTACAGCTGTTTTTTTCCAGGAATAGTTGTTTATAATTGTTAGCTAACATGAAATAAATATGACTGCATGATTAACTTTGTCGAATTTCTGTATACAAGATGTAGTTTTTGGCCGAGTAAAAAACCATCGAAATTGCCTAGAAGAAAAAACAATACGATGTTTATCAAGTATTCTGTTTGAAAATCCAATCAAATGGTACTATGCCTTTCAGTTATACTTAAAAGAGAATCAACAACCCAAGATTGTTGATTTTATGACCTTGAAAATGGTAATTTTTCATTGAGAGGAGATCGTCAGATACATTTAGTTGTTGTTGTTGCAAAGCCCGGGCCACTCAATTTCCGCGTCTAATTTCTTTGCCCACGGTTTTGCAGTTCATTAGTCATTGCAGTCAAAGCATTCTTATATTTTGTACATTAATGTCTATAGTGCACAAGTTTTATTCTGTTTCGAGTGGTAGCTAGCTGTAAAATACCAGATCAACATCGTTTGAAGCAACAATTTCTGCCTGGCAAACGATCCTGTCAGAGTGAATCTTGCAGCGCATTTACTGATGATGTCAGCAATATTGCGAAGATGGTATTTGGCAATCTTCTTAATGCTATATTTCATTGGATGATAATGAACTGCCTGTCCAATGAATGAGCGCGATACTGCCCAACACTCTCCTATCAAAGGTTCTCCTATGCACCATTCATTCAAATTGTCAGTATCACCTTTGTGCGGAGAGCACAGTGCGCCAGTAAACAACAACAACGAAAACAGACGTCGTCGGATCGCGAACTCGGACAAGATTCAAGGATTAAAATAAGTTTATTGAGATACAAATACACAATGATATGGGCGAGGAAATATCAGTAAAACTCAATTTTTTTGTTGCAAATATCGAAAATTAAAAGAAACTGAATTTGTCGAGGGAAAACTCAATTTACAAAAATTCTCTAAAACTCAATTTTCAAAATTTCTCATCGGGATTACCACGATGAGAAATCGGCTAGAAAAACCCCTGGTCAGATTGTGATCAACTTTAGGTATACCCCCATCTTATGACAATGAATATGCATAATTGCATTGGCTTTATACAGAAGAACATCAGTCAGATTGTGATCAACTTTAGGTATACCTCCATCTTATGTCAACGAATATACATAATTGCATTGGCTTTATACAGAAGAACATCAGTCAGATTGTGATCAAACTTTATGTATACCTCCATCTTATGGCAATGAATATACATAATTGCATTGACTTTATACAGAACAGCATCAGCCAGATTGTGATCAAACTTTAGGTATACCTCCATCTTATGTCAACGAATATACATAATTGCATTGGCTTTATACAGAAGAACATCAGTCAGATTGTGATCAAACTTTATGTATACCTCCATCTTATGGCAATGAATATACATAATTGCATTGACTTTATACAGAAGAACATCAGTCAGATTGTGATCAAAACTTTAGGTATACCGTCATCTTATGGCAATGAATATACATAATTGCATTGACTTTATACAGAGGAACATCAGCCAGATTCTGATCAAACTTTAGGTATACCTCCATCTTATGGCAATGAATACGCATAATTACATTGGCTGTATACAAAAGAACATCAGTCAGATTGTGATAAAACTTTAGGTATACCTTCATCTTATGGCAATGAATATACATAATTGCATTGGCTGTATACAAAAGAACATCAGTCAGATTGTGATCAAACTTTAGGAATATGTCCATCTTTTCGTAATGAATATACATAATTACATTGGCGTTATACAGAAGAGCATCAGCCAGATTCTGATCAAACTTTAGGTATACCGTCATCTTATGGCAATGAATATAGATAATTGCGTTGACTTTGTACAGAAGAACATCAGTCAGATTGTGATCAAACTTTAGGAATATGTCCATCTTTTCGTAATGAATATACATAATTACATTGGCTTTATACAGAAGAACATCAGTCAGATTCTGATCAACTTTAGGTAAACACCCATCTTATGGCAATGAATATAGATAATTGCATTGACTTTATACAGAAGAACATCAGTCAGATTGTGATCAAACTTTAGGAATATGTCCAACTTTTCGTAATGAATATACATAATTACATTGGCTTTATACAGAAGAACATCAGTCAGATTCTGATCAAACTTTATGTATACGCCCATCTTATGGCAATGAATATAGATAATTAAATTGGCTGTATACAAAAGAACATCAGTCAGATTGTGATCAAACTTTAGGTATACCTTCATCTTATGGCAATGAATATACATAATTGCATTGGCTGTATACAAAAGAACATCAGTCAGATTGTGATCAAACTTTAGGATTATGTCCATCTTTTCGTAATGAATATACATAATTACATTGGCTTTATACAGAAGTACATCAGTCAGATTGTGATCAAACTTTAGGTATACCTCCATCTTATCAGCCGTGGTCCAGTGCGTCAGTATCTTGTCATGATTGACAAGGGTCTTTTTGTCTTGGTCGTGTGGTTGCATGACAACGATCTTTTTACAAAAGAAAAAAATCATAAAACAGTTTGTTCACGTTTTATTTTGAAAGTGTTCAGAATAGGACAAAATAATTTGCCCGGATATAAGCGTCCCAAGCGTTACTGCATGCTGTTAAGCTGGGTTGACAACGAATATACATAATTGCATTGACTTTGTACAGAAGAACATCAGTCAGATTGTGATCAAACTTTAGGAATATGTCCATCTTTTCGTAATGAATATACAGAATTACATTGGCTTTATACAGAAGTACATCAGTCAGATTGTGATCAAACTTTAGGTATACAGTGCCGCCTCGCCATAGCGCGATGTTTTGTCCCCTAATTTAAAACCGCGTTATAGGATAATCGCGTTATAATGAATTGTCAAAATACCAAGCTGGTGTTGTTGTTGTTGTTCTTTTACAGGGGCACACGTGGTGTTGTCAACCCAGCTTAACAGCATGCAGTAACGCTTGGGACGCTTATATCCGGGCAAATTATTTTGTCCTATTCTGAACACTTTCAAAATAAAACGTGAACAAACTGTTTTATGATTTTTTTCTTTTGTAAAAAGATCGTTGTCATGCAACCACACGACCAAGACAAAAAGACCCTTGTCAATCATGACAAGATACTGACGCACTGGACCACGGCTGATGGGGTGCGGTCTTTTCATGCCAAATGTGACGTGATTAGACCGTCTGACATAGCGGTAATTTTACTAACCTTCTAGATTCAGATTGGTAATTAATTTATTTCGGTGTTCCCGGCAAATGTCACGAAGTACCGAATGATGGCAGTAATGCCCACGTGATCTGGCAGCAGCATTCGGCTGCAGGTGATCGCGGAATAGCCATTCATTCTGAAGTTGCACTATCAAGTTGAATAATGCGTGTCGTTGAAAATATATTTCGGACAATATTTTTTTATTCAACCTCATTCCAACACACGGAAAGACCCAATCCAAATTGTATAATTTCAGCACGTTTTAGAGAGAGAAAACTTTATCCAAATTAAAAGAATAAATTATCATAGCACATATTGTGGAACATAACATAATTAAATAAACAGACAAAATACACTACATTTTCATTTAAATGATCCAATTAAATTATCAAAGTGCATACATCTGCATATATAATTTTGAGAAACAAGAGATTGTACAGCGGATAAGAAGATTAAAATATCACACTGGGAATCTGCGCCTATTACCACCTAGGACCAGCCAAGAGGGCTGCAGATAAGTCCTATTCAAGAGACCCGCGACAAAAACAAACAGCGACATATTTGACATTTCTAACCTTCACGGGATTAACAGTTTATCCTGATTGCTTAAAGGTGAAATGCAAAGGTTTTTAGATTCCCCTTTTCACATTTTATATAGGTTGAATAATGATAGAAATACCGGTCTATCTACTTCACTTGGTTTAATTTGAATTATCTTGTCTGCTAGAATATTTTTAAAAGTCGGTACCCCTAGCACAGCTGAATTCAGATTTGCAAAACGTCATCGCTTATCTTTCCTTGCTTGTGACGTCACGTCAGACCAGCCGCCCGGAGACTGAACGTTACAAGTATTGACGCCTGGCAAGATGGTCTGATGTGACGTCACAATCGAATGTCAAACAAGGGCAGATAAGCGATGTGGATTCCATTTTTGAAATCGGCCGGGCTTGAGATGCCAACTTTAAATCACTTTTCAAAAGCTACCAGGAGACAAAATACTTCAAATAAAACCAAACAGAGTATTTGGGCTGATATGTCCATCATTAACTAGCCCGTGAAGAATATAAATAGGGAAATATGAAAACCTTTGCAGTTCACCTTTAATGACAATGTGTGCTCAGAAGTTTGACAGAGTCTCTTTATTAATTAACAGTCTTTAGGCATGCTACAACTTGTTTTCTAGCACACCAAAGTTCACATTGATGACTGTGTTGTTGTTGTTCACCACGTGGTCGCACGTACCGCAGGTGGGCCATTCCGGTACGGTAGCTTTAACAAAGGCCTAACACAAAACAAATACACGCACAATAAACAGGTTATTACGTGCAATTGGTGTTTCGTGAGTTATGTTTTAACAACAGTGTTGAAATATTTTCGAAATTTCTGAATTTAATGATTTTTTTTTTTTTTAATTATTTTTTATTGATTTTTTATTTTGGGGGGACAAAAAATTGTGCGCGTTATATCCGAATTCGCGTTTTATCGAGGCGCGCTATGGCGAGGCGGCACTGTACCTCCATCTTATGTCAACGAATATACATAATTGCATTGGCTTTATACAGAAGAACATCAGTCAGATTGTGATCAAACTTTATGTATACCTCCATCTTATGGCAATGAATATACATAATTGCATTGGCTTTATACAGAAAAGCATCAGCCAGATTGTGATCAAACTTTATGTATACCTCCATCTTATGGCAATGAATATACATAATTGCATTGACTTTATACAGAAGAACATCAGTCAGATTGTGATCAAACTTTATGTATACCTCCATCTTATGGCAATGAATATACATAATTGCATTGACTTTATACAGAAGAACATCAGTCAGATTGTGATCAAAACTTTAGGTATACCGTCATCTTATGGCAATGAATATACATAATTGCATTGGCTTTATACAGAAGAACATCAGTCAGATTGTGATCAAATTTTAGGTATACCTTCACCTTATGGCAATGAATATACATAATTACATTGGCTTTATTCAGAATAACATCAGTCAGATTGTGATCAAACTTTCGGTATACCTCCATCTTATGGCAATGAATATACATCCTTGCATTGGCTTTATACAGAAGAACATCAGTCGGATTGTGATCAAACTTTAGGTACACCTCCATCTTTTGTCAATGAATATACATAATTGCCTTGGCGTTATACAGAAGAACATCAGTCAGATTCTAAACAAACTTTATGTATATCTCCATCTTATGGCAATGAATATACATAATTGCATTGGCTGTATACAGAAGAACATCAGTCAGATTGTGACCAAACTTTAGGTATACCTCCATCTTATTGCAATGAATATACATAAATGTATTGGCTTTATACAGAAGAGCATCAGTCAGATTCCTTTTTATACGCCCGCCAAAAGGCGGACATATTATGTGATGGCGGTTTCCGTCCGTCTGTCCGTCTTGCCGTCTGTCCGTCCGCCGTGTCCGGTCTATATCTGGGACAGTTTTCTGTCTACAGTTCTAATTTTTGGTGAGTGGATACCCTATGGGGAGACGATGTGTCGCGTACCAAAATGAAGGTCGAGGTCAGAGGTCAAAGGTCACTGGCCTAAAAAAACAGGAAATCACTGTTTCGTGTCCGGTCTACATCTGTGAACGTTTTCTATCCACAGTTGCAAATTTTTGTGAGTGGATACGCTAGGTGAAGACGATGTGTCGCGTACCAAAATTAAGGTTGAGGTCAGAGGTCAAAGGTCACTGTTGCCTAAAATCAGGAAATCATTGATCGTTGACAGTTTTCTATCTACAGTTCTAATTTTTGGTGAGTGGATGCCCTAGGGGGGAACGATGTGTTACATACCAAATGTAGGTCGAGGTCAGAGGTCAAAGGTCAGTGTGACTGAAAAATCAGGAAATCATTAAAAATTTCTAATTTTTTGTGAGTGGATTCAATAGGAGGAAATGAAGTGTCGCATACCAAAAAGTAGGTCAAGGTCAAAGGTCAGTGTGACCCCAAAATCAGGAAATTATTAAAAATAACATTTTTTGTGCCAGTAGATACATTAGGGGGACACAATGTGTCACCTACCAAAATGTAGGTCAAGGTCAAAGGTCAAGGTCACTGTGACCCCAAAGTCGTGGAATTGTTAAAAATCATGATTTTTGAGTCCATTGAGAAATTACGGGGATTCGTTTCGTCATGTACCGAAATTTAGATCCAGGTCCATAGTCAAGGTCGCTGTGACCCCAGAATCAAGGTCAAAGGTCAGTGTGACCTAAAAATCAGGAAATCAATAAAAATTACTAATTTTTTATGAGTGGATTCAATAGGGGGAAATGAAGTGTCGCATACCAAAAAAAATAGGTCAAGGTCAAAGGTCACTGACCCCAAAATCAGGAAATTATTACAAATAACATTTGTTGTGTCAGTAGATACATTAGGGGGACACGATGTGTCACATACCAAAATGTGGGTCAAGGTCAAAGGTCAAGGTCACTGTGACCCCAAAATTGTGAAATTGTTAAAAATCATGATTTTTGTGTCCATTGAGAAATTATGGGGAGACGGTTTATCATGTACCAAAATTTAGGTCAAGGTCACTGTGACTTCAGAATCAAGAAATCTTTGAAAAGTATTTTTTTTTTGTGTCAGTGGATACACTAGGGGGACATGTAGGTCAAGGCCGAACGTCAAGGTCACTGTGACCCCCAAAATCATGAGATTTATAAAAATCATGATTTTTTTTGTGTCCATTGATACATTGAGGGAAGACGATGTGTCCTGTACCAAAATTTAGGTCAAGGTCAAAGGTCAATGTCACTGTGACCCCAAAATCAGGAATTCATTGCAAGTCACATTTTCGTATGCCTGTCGAAGACGAGGTCATGCAATGCGATGTTGCGTTCTATCCATTCATCCATTAACATTTGTTGTCCATGCGATAACTCTAGTTTCAAGGTATGGATTGGTACCAAACTTTGAGTATACCTTACTCGCATGGCAAAGAGGAGCCATGCATCAATCGATCAAAGGTCAAGGTCACAGTCACCCAAAACTGAATCAAGTATAAGATGTGATATATGTTACATTCTCAGAAGCACAAAATTATAGACCTTTCTCTGGTGTGCTAGCTACCAATTGGAATGAAGGCTATTAAACAAACTTGAAATTTGGACCAATATAATTCCAGATATACGGGCGTATATTGAAGCCCCCTGGGCTCTTGTTTGGTTTTTATAATGCATATATACAGGGATGAATTTCCCTATGAGGATATACAAGACTATCATTTCTTTCAGATTCTTTCATTAAAGGGAACGTAAACCCTGGTGAAACTTGCATGGCCAGTTAAAGCTTTTTCCTCATAGAATCCAAATCGTTTATCAGATATTTTTTTACAATTTTTTCAAAGCAGTACTAAACGTCTTAACTTCGTTACACTGGACGAACATAGAGGCCTCCATGTTCGAAGAATCGTGACGTCAGTGGACACTAGTTCTTCTGCCTCTGGAGGTAAAAACGCGTCAATTTGCAGAGGTGCAGTATTCGAGACCGTAGCTTACAAACATGAACGAGGATGACAGTGCGACGTGTCGGGATTACCTGGTACATTGTGACAGCCAAATGCAGAGCAGCCCGGCATCGTAGAATATCTGTTAGAATCAGGCTGTATTCTACATCAAAGCTAATCGATAACATTGCCTCTGTTAGTCAGGGAACGGATGAGTGCATGAAAACGACCATATTCGGCCATGTTATCTCGACACAGAGAATGTCCGATGGCGTAGGAGATTATCGGCACAACTGAATTTTACGCTTTCCCATTGGATAAAAATCCTGCCCAAAACAAACATGGCGGCGCCCCCAAGAAATTCCAAATCACGGTATTTTCTATGTTTGCGTCTGTCTCATTCATTGGAAAAAAATGAGAAAAAATATTTGTCACGATTTTTTAAATCTATCGGGATTGTTGTATAATTCCCGCGGTGTTTTACCGCAGAGTTTACGTTCCCTTTAAGGATACATAACCCACCTGAGGCAGTTTTGTACACCCCTTGATAAATTGTCTTCTGTAGCAATAAATATTCAACATAACAATAATAATGAATATATTGTATGAAAGCATAGGTCCTGAGGAAGTCACTTATGTAATTTACATAACTGTTGCTCATACCTTTGTAGAAAATATTCAAAATTTAAAAAAATGAAATGAAAACAATAGCCTCCAATTGAAATTTCGTGAATACTGTTTAACACATTTCAAATTTGATGGCATACCTTGATCAAAGACAACTAGAGCTAGTAAATGGCGTCTCACTTTTTAAAATTTCTGCTTAGTTCTATTTTTATTTTTAACTAAAATGCATTTTAACTAAAATGAATTGACAAAATTTGTTTATCTTATAACTTTCTACATTATAGTTGAGTAATTACAAAAACTAAGCCGAACTTATAAAAACTGAGACTCCAGTTACTAGTTCTAGTTATCGTTGATCAAGGTATACCATCAAATTTAAAATATGTTAAACAGTTTTTAGGAAATTGCAATTGAAAAATGGAGGCTATTGTTTTCATTTGATTTTTTTTTTATTTTGAATATTTTCTGCATGGTAGTAGCAACAGTTATGCAAATTACAAAAGTGGATCAGGACATCGCTTTCATAAAATATATACATTGTTATAGTTATGTTGAATATTTATTTCTAGAAAAGACAAATTATCAAGGGGTGTACAAAACTGTATCATGCCATGATATCTTGTTGACTACGCATTCTTAATTGTTGTTCAGTTTTCATTTATTCTATGTATCGTACTTATAGTTCAGGAAGCCACTCTGGTCCATGCAGTCTCTGTGATGTCATTGTGGTGTTTGAAATTCCATACAACTGTTCCAGACAAATTGATCGAGTGGTTTAAGGTGGGAGCAATTAAAGTTCTTTAATGAAGATCTGATTCTAGCACTCTCTTCACATCTCTTTTAAGCAAAGCAAATGCCAGATGAGAAGTTTTGTTTCAGCGATATGGCAACATATAATGGTTTCAAAAAGTTTAAGAGGTAGCTGCTTTTATGAGCCATCATGCCATGATATCTTGTTGTCTTTGTCATATTCCATCTTGGGATGAAACTCATTTTAAGCAGCGATTGGACAGAACACTATCCATGTTAACAGGATGAATACAATCTGCTGTGTCAATTGATTCATCAAACGAATACCATATTAATATTAAGATTCGTTTGATGTTGGATTCAATATAGAACATCTGGTATTCCCCCCCCCCCCTTAATTTTGTTACAAAATCATACAAATGATGTGTTTCTAATTTCACAGAAAGCAATGACACTGAAGACGTCCACATCAGCTGTAAGGAATGCTTACATACAGTGTATGGGGGCTACCTTTCATGGTAAGGTTCACCTTGTTCCAGCCCGAAGAGACTAAATCCTTGTATTGAATCATTCTCGCAGCTTAAAAGTTGGAACAAAAAGCAAAAAATTAAACAATTCACTGAATGAAAAATGGCTGCAAGTTTTTTTTTAAGCTGTAGGAGATTAGGATTTTTTATCCCTCGGGCGTATTGTCATCGTCAGCATCGTCTGTCCGTCTGTGTACACGATATCTCAAGGACGATTCTAGCCAGGTATTGTAAATTCATACCACGTATGCATCTGGTGAAGGTCAGAAGCCTATTGAAAATGACCGACCTTGACCTCTTTTGTCAAGGTCAAATTGCAGTTTGAATGTAGATTTGATGCCGCAACCACCATACATGTATGTCTTACACTATTATAGCTAGCCCTCGATCCCAGGCCGGGTCATACCTAAGACTTGAAAAATGGAACTTGTTGCTCCTTCGCTTACGCTCAGCATTAAGAGGATAGAACAAGGACTGGTTCGCTCGGTGTCAGTATAATGTGACTGAGTGGGGTGTCATGTCTGCCTACGGCATGATATTTCAGTGGGACAGCACTATAAAATGGCAGCATTAGATCTGCTCTGTTACAAGTAGGTACCCCCGCACATTATCTGTGTCACAGACCTTATGAAGTTAGTAAAGTAGGATTGCCTGAGTATTGATTTGTTTCTGCAATGTTTAAAAGAACTCTCCATGTAAATTGAACAAGTTACGATTGACAAGTGTTTTACAGTAATTTGGGTTATTCCTACGAAGTAGGCTACAGATCGCAAATTGTCCGGTAATGAGTGAGTGAGTCAGTCCATCCGAATCCTTTCGTCGGCAAAATAAGGAGAACCGTTGACATTGACCTTGATTTTTGGCATGAACGTGCATTAGGGCATTGTTACCAGCAAGTTCTGATCTGAAATAATTCTGATTAAAATTAGATATAATATTAACACTTCAGTATATTGTTACAGATACATACCATCCATGTGGCCTTTAACAGTATCATGTTCCTTTTATGACCATGAAGCCCCGGGAACTCCTTATCAGTGGATTTAAAAGTCATTAAGGCTTGTCCTTGGAACAAACACAGAGAGAGGCTCTATCGGAGCCTTGTGGTATTTAACAGTGATTTATATCCAAGCCCACTGAAATAAGGCTGGTTTGTACTCGTGCTGCTGTCACATCAAATTACAGTGGTCGGTGTCCTGTATAGCAGATACTATAGTATATTATGCCTGTCAACTACCCTGGAACATTTCCTAGCTTAGACATTAAACAGCCCGCTAAACTTGCCATCAAATGTGATAAGTCTGGGAGTACAAGAATGTGCGGTGTATTTTCTCTGGACTGTGTAGGCTGTACAGTCTGAATGACGACAGCCTAGCAGAATTAGTTAAAGCTAGGTGGTTTAACGTTTATCAATGAAGAAAATCCCCGATCAACCACCATAGAATATAATGTGAAACAAGAAAACCGGAATAGTACATTCATCAGATTGCCGATGCCCAAAATGTGTTGTCTCATATATCTAGATAACAACGTGATGTAGAGACGCTATTTATTCGTCTTTGTACCGGTTATGCTCAGGAGAATGCCATACAATCATTATTATCTTGTGCATAGAAGGTGTTGGTCTTGAGTTGAATTACCGTAAACTACATAAATGCTACCTTTCTACTATAGTACTATATATAAAAATTTGTTGTATTGTTGGGAAAATAATGTGATTCAAAAAGTTGTTTTGATCCTGTACAAGGGCACTGAAAACCATTAAAGAGATGTAAATGTATTTTCACACGTAAAGCTTGAAATCTACTGAACCTATATTATTCAATCTGTTTCCTTTAATTAAAAAATTGTAAAATTAAATCGGCGAGTGTTATTTATTTTGGAATGAAGGCGCATTAAGAGACTGTTACCAACAAGTTCTGAGCTGACCTACTTTTGATGAAAATTTCTGGTGATTTTTGATGAAAATCACTGGCGATTCTGACTTGGGCGGTGCCCATCTTAATATAGGCAGGATTTCAACTGGGGGTGGGGATTTCCAAGAGTTCAGTTCGCGTTCGAGTCCTAATGCCTACTGCGCTTCGTAGGTCCTGTGACGTTAGTCACACTGCCATGTATGAAATAGAAAATGCTAATTTTCAATCATTTGGTAGTGTGTTTCACTGCTATTACCAACTTGTCATCTTCAATACACACAATTCAGTATAGTGTAGCCTTATTGTATCCTGTTTCACATTGGAAAATTTCATCACAGACTATATCAGGCTGCAAATTCAGGTCAAATTGCCCAGGTGTGGTAAAATGTCCTACATCAACCTACTAAAAGTCAGCTTGGTGCAATAACCCAGCAGAATAGGGAATCTATCAGTTTGTGTTGGGACATTTTGTTGGTATCATGTAAGTTTCTTTACTTTCAATACTAGTTTACTCATTCAAATCCCCGTACCATATTTTGTGTTATTCAACGGATAAATTTCTTTAATTGTTTAAGTTTCACTGGGTTTCAACTGCTACTGATAGTAACAGTACTGATGCTGTAGAATTGGGTCTCAAACTAAAAGCTAGTAAAATATCTGGTATTGTGAATTCAATTATTCCTTGTTGAGTACAATTTGTTCACATGTATGGTGGAATGTCTGGACTCTCAAATGAAAATGTGTTATACATGTCCCAGGTTTGAGGAACAAACATGGTTGCAATTAATTTAAGATATAATCCAAATTATTGGATCTAAGTATATAACAAAATTAGCTTAAAAAAAGGCCTTCCTGGCACAAACTGTTTTTTTTTTTTGGGGAAAGAATGGTATTTTCAGAGTTACATGTGCCTGTATAAAGATTGGTTGCTTAAGGAGGCTTTTTTGTTGTTGTGTGTATCAAGTATATGGAAACAGAGCCCAGATCTAGCATTGTCTCAACAATGGCATGTTTAAAGAGTCTTAATTTATCTTCTTCAGGTAGCATTTAATTGGGAAAGTAACTTTGATCATGATGTGAAATATGAGCACATACGGTACTTGAAGTTTTCCTCCAGTGCTGTACCTCTTGAATATTGAATATATATCCCTTTGGGATATAATTTAAACAAAAATATTGTATTTATAAACAAAATATGTTTAAATATTTCTTGTCATTTCTAATCTTTCTCCATTTTGATTTCCTGATTAGGGTGTCAGTTTCACATCATCAAAAGCACTGCAAAATTCAGTTTACTCATATTTCTCATTTCCCACATCAATAACACAAATTAAAAAAACTCTCAATTGAAGTTGCCTCAAGGTTCCACTGAATTGGGCAAATAGCTCTATCAGCTTTTACAAATTCAGACCACTCAGCAAAGTTTATTTAATTTTTTCTTTAAATCTAACCTGATTGCATTAGTGAGCTTATTTGTCTGCTTAGAGACAAATTTCTACCAGAAGAATTTGAAATAATGGATGAATTAAGATAGGAGCTCATACATGTACATTAGTATATTGATTTGTAAGTTCTACTTCAAACATTAAAAAAATGTTCAATTCGTGGGAGATGTCATGTACATATATGAATCCGGGAACTTATATTCATTGTTGACATATACCAAGCCATTTTCCATGAAGGTAAATATGTTTGTTATTAATTTAACATCTGATCAGATGTGTACAAAATATATTGGTACATACACATGTCCCATCGAGCATGTCATTGGCATGAAGGATCTGAATGTTCATATTCAAATTTCAGATCATTGAAAAATAAAATAGCAATGCCGAAGACTAAGAAGCAAATTGCATACATTGGAAGGAAAGTTACCAGAACCTCAGTGCTAAATTTTCCCATCAATTAAGGCCTTGGCCAAAGCTGCCCTTGCCCAACTACCGGTGTATTTCTTACATGAGAGAACTACAGTCAACCGTACTAGATAACATTATGGTTAATCTAGTTCTAAAAATACACTGATGATATACAGTGCATGCTTGCTGGGTGTAAGCAATGATTGTTAGCCGAGGGGTATTGGAGCCCAATGGGCTATTTTTGGACTGAGCATGCAAACGTTCCAGAACTCGGTTCTGTTACCTCCTGGAATCAGAATATGGGGAAAAACTGGAATATCTGTGCCATTTCAAATTCGAGGATAATTGAAGGGGCGTTTCAGAACAGAGTACCTTGGGTGGGGGGAGGGGGGGCTGCAGGCAACTTTTTCTGACCACCCAAACCATTTATTTTCTCTCCCTAATGTTAAAAGAAACAGCAAACCACTCACTCTCTATGTACTATTAACATGTATTGCTGACCCCACCCCCGACCTCCCCACCGTCATCTCGTGTACTTTATTCCAGATCTGTCCGGCATCTTTGCAGTGCTGGTCCTGTCATTGGACCCATTCTGTTCAGATACACATCAATGTTTTCAGATGAGACTTTATTCAATAATATGGAATGTTTTATTTCTGTATTTAGGTGATACAACGTTAGTGGGTGTTCCCCTCATCCCGATGTTACTGCAGACTGTGGAGAAGGCATATAACCAGTCCAGTCAGCCACAGTTGGTTACAGAGGCCCTGTCTGCCATGTCCCTTCTCATCAAACTCTCAATGGTTGACATTACTGCAGGTAGGGGTTGCTTTTCATCATGCAAGTCAAACTTCAAAGCTTGGCCATTTATGCGTGTGATTCTTCATCCATCTGGTATAAAAATGTATAAATTGTGTGATATTTTGTTGTCAATTCTTTTTATTTGCAGTGGATTATAACGATTCTCCTCACTTGTAAAAGTGATATTTCACTGCAGTTAAGGACTCGAGGCCCGGGGTAGCGCCTGATACTAGACACCCTCGTGCATTCTGTCTCATTTCTTCACAACCACTTCACATACATATAATTATATGTTTTATATGGTTGGAAAGATCACGATTCGGGCGTTCCAAATAAAGTAAAAATTTAATTCTTACGTTTATTTCACCGGTTTTGTTGCAGTTAGAAAACAGTTCTTTCAAAAAAATAATGTCTTTTATATATCGCTTATTTCACATATTATTTTACAAGTAACGAGTCCGAGATTTTGCATGGTGATAATAAACCTTTCAAACCAAATAAGTGTATCTCAGTTTTTTTTTTAAACTCTTAGAAAAAGTTTGAGAGCGTTGTAAAGTTTATTTTTTGAAACAAAATGAAAGTCTAATTCAAGTTCCAATAACTTCAAAACAAAGCAACATTTTGAAAAACTGAGACACATTCGTTCGGACTGTAATGTATATATTATGCTCCCCAAAAATTGACATGATCGGATGAAAAATAGAGAAGTTATTAGCAAGTTTGTATATACCAGCTGTGTAAAAAAATATGTCGGATATAGACCGTAAACAAAAATAATCTACTTTTCAGATGATATTCTGTAATTATTATCCGCTACTTGATGATAATGACACAATATTCTCACACAACATATAGGGATTATAGACCAAACGTTCTTTAATCACTTTGGAACAATATATTTTGAGAAAGTGTAGAAAACCAGTCGCGAAGATGAATTTTTATGATGGAATATGCCCCGTTGGTCAGTTTTCACGCCTTCCGAAATCCCTCACCGCGGGTGATTGAGTAGACGTCGAGCATTCTATAGAAGGCTTACAGAGATGTGATTTGCGGCAATTGGACATTCATGGATTTAATTGCCGACTGAAAAAGGTCTAGCTCAAGGAAAGAGAAGAAAACAGGAACTGGTCAGTCCACAGACCTCAAACGGGAAAAAACTGGCAGCGGCCATTTCCGGTGGAGTTGAAAAACTTTACTATTATCGCGAAAGTATACAATTTGCGGGAATAATGTTTGCCTTTTTTATAATTATATGTACGATGGTGAATACGTAAAGTATTGATTTTGAATGAATACCTCACTTTCTACATTTGCCGCATGTATAATGCGATAATGCAGTATGAAGTAATACTGAATCGGAGATATATATGACCGAACAGCAGGAGTCGTGTAATAATGTTTATCAAAGTTTCTTTTTGCCTGCATGCGTGTCCTACTAATCTTGTAACGTTTTCTTCCCATGATTGTGTTGGCAAGTAAGATATGTTGATAGAATGTCAAGTGAGATATTATGAAAAACAGTACGCAAATTCGCAATATATATATCTGCATATACCACATGCTTTCCGGAAATGGTTGACCACCTGAGCAGTGTGTTTGTATTTTTTTATTTTGTCATGTGGCGCGAAAACACTGAGATAGACCATATAATTTCCTGCTCAATATTTTGTAAACGATGGCGGCTTTGGCATGAATGTAGTAGAAAAACAACTAATTATAATAAATGAGCCCAGCGTGCGAATTGTGTGTATTGCAGTGACAAGTGATTAGCCAAGGTGCGAAGTCACAGCAGGCGATAACACCGACTGTGAGTAATGCGCGCTAATCCCCATAGCACAGAGTTCTTCCACAGACAGTGAATTTTTGAGAGCTAAAATTTCACGTTTGCAAACATTTTTTAAGGAAAATAACAGAAACACTTGATAGATTTTTCTTCAACTTTTGAAATATGCAAAGAAAAAAATATCGATAGTTTGAGCCTATTCCCCGGGCCTCGAGTCCTTAACTAACACTTCTCTTGCATGAGGTACTACTTCCTTTCTTTCTCGGTAAGCTGTTTGGCAAGAGTTTTCTGTCGGTTGTGCTAGTTATGGTGCAAAGAAGATGCACAGCTACAACATTCTGAATTTCTTGTGAATAAGCCGCAGACAAAACTCAAACAATGCATCAAATTCTGAACTTTACACACTTCTTTCACGATTTATGATGAGCATGCTTCGTCACGTACATTGCCTGTCTTATACAATGTAGTAGCAGACATTACACACTTCATTTATGATTTTCATTTAGGTCATAGTGAACTCATCTGATTGGCCATTAGCTTGTTGACATCGGCGGAATAGAGTAGCTCTTTGGCAAAATTATTTCATCAGCAATTCAAAATGGAGATATATATTAAACAAAAAAAACAAAAACAATATTGCATGGATATGCTTGATTATCACAAATAGTTTTCTAATGAAAGAAAAAGGATAACTCACTCAACGCTTTAGTGAGTTATCCTTCCATCTTTCACTCTTTATCTCTTTATTTATCTCTTTATTTAGAATTTGCAAACAAATTCTCATGTTGATTGTGTTTAGTCATGCAGGTACATGTATATGCAACACTTCACCAGGTCAATCTTTCATGTAAGTTTCTATCATTCAGGCCTTTGTATTACTGCCTCCTGTGTATAGACTCCTTGTTGTACCCAGACAAAATCATTGTTCTCCTTTGTCTGGTGATCCTTACATGAAAGATGGACCCTTCACGAGATAAGCATCTCTGAATAATATGCCAGATAATGTGGAGATGATACGCCACATAAACTACTGTGCTGTTGTTGTTGTAGAGTCTAAGCTGGGTCCATTCTGGAACATGTTACTGGATATGGACAAACAGCTGGTAGTCAGTGATAAATTCCTGACCAGTGCATCTGATGAAGGTATTGAACTGTCAAGATGAAGGTATTGTATTGTCAGCATACACATAAGCCCCTTTCACCAATCCAAAGAACTGCAGTGTTCTAGATACATGTATTACGAATGCTGGTGGACTAACTGGGCCAACAGAGAGTCCCATGATAAGCAGACTGAGAGTCTGTACAATTAGAGATGAAGTGACCGTCGATCCCAGATGCTCATTTCTCAACATTAGAATGCAAGATGATATAGAAGACTTAACACAGAAGAATGTAGTTCATAACATATTTTTGCATGATTTCAGTGAATCCAAAATAATACATTATTTGTGTACTCGGCCATTGCGTCTGGGAAGTCAACATATGCACCCTATTTGTCATATTTAGTAACATTTCTACCATAATTTTACACAGCTTTACAGAGCCTTGTAGCTTTATCTGAGCGCCTAATTCTGGACCACCCTCAGAAGTTAACAGATAAAAGTTCCAGGTAAATTTTCTTCTCTATCCAGTATTTGCCAATGAGACATATATATGTTTACATGTTTACATACTACTAGCGATTGCTGTACTAGATTCTGCTGCTGCAAGTCATTTCATATTAAATAATTTTCTATCATGCCGAATAATTTGGATAAGCCAATAATGGCACAAACACAATGCTGACAGTTAGTGAACGCTACAGGCTGGTTATCTCATAACTTGGGTTTTCCCCAAAAGCATGATGGGAAAATTGAATTGGCCAATGGAAAGCAGTGAAACTGCTGCGAGTATACTCGTAGCAAGCTTGGCAAATCTAAACGATACAGTC
>JAVTVY010018106.1:0-77140 GCA_036873755.1 Hanleya hanleyi
ACTGACCCAGGAACACGTAGGGTGTTTCAAGGAGTGTTCGCCCGAGACGTGTTCCCATTAGACCGTGTGTATCCGGCTGCTTACGTCCTGAACACAGACCCGATGGATCGGCCCGGTGAACACTGGGTGGCCGTGTACTTGACAGAAGAGCAGGGTGAATACTTTGACCCGTACGGCCTACCACCCCTCCATCCCGATTTAACAGACTTCATGGATCAAGGCACAGAGACGTGGTGTTGGAATACTAAAACGTTGCAAAGCCTGGACAGTATGGTGTGCGGACAATATTGCTTGTGTTACCTGTACCATCGATGCCGGGGAAGACCCTTATCTACCATCGTCCACATGTTTAACGAGTACCCCCCAGGCCGAGGACCGAGATGTACTCGTCTATGACTGGGCCGCCCATCATTTCAATGTACAAGACCCGTTCTGGGCTTGAATTCGTTCAATGTACATACGCCCCCTGTTCTGGGCTTGAATTAATTACAAGCCCCTTGTTCTGGGCTTCAGTTTTCACGTGGTTGTTCTCACGTTGTTGTTGTTCACTGAATAAAAAATGAGATCTCACCAAAAAAAACCCCTGTCTTGTGTGTTTTATTCATAATGCATCTGGAGATTCAGTCAAATTGAAATCAGTGGTGTAGGATGGGGCCAAAATATCACCCATCAAGGTTAGAATGCAAGCGCACTATAGTAAAAAATAGAGAGCCAATGAAATCAGCCCACAGACCAAGTACGTGTATTTGGTCTAGGTTTGGAGCGGGCATTTCATTGAGGTACGTGTATACGGTGAGTGAAGAGACTCGTCCAACACGTATAGATTATGACTATAAGTTCTTTGTATTCTCCGAACCTTGCCGAAAGGGAGACCGTTTGACAGGTAACCTTTTGATCCACGCGTGCGCAATGCCGGGGATGACGCGCGCACTTCCGGAGAACCCCCGCGCGCGCGCGCGCTGCGTGCTTGGGCGGGCCTGGCCGGTGAAAAGGTCCCGGAGGTTGAACATCCGGACGTCTAAGGACGTCTCTTTCAGTGCTCGGGATGTGACCCATCAATACCCAGTAACCCAACAGAGGTGTTAAGACCATGATATAACCTGCTCGGAACATGGTTAGTACGAATGATTCGGTGGTGGAGGTGGTGGTGTTCAATAAAAAAAACTGCATGAAAACCCAAGTGAAGTTCGAATATTTATTAAGGTGAACAAGTGATCAAGTATGTATGTACAAGTATATAAGGCACCGTTTCCAATTATCGTTCGCGAATGAATCGTTTATTTCGTCAAATTTTCTCGAAGTCGCGATTTTCCAAGGCGCGAGGGAATGGGTTTTTTTCTTCAAAATAAACGATTCATTCGCGATCGCTGTTCGAATGGTTTTTTTTCTGTTGGCAATCGTTTTTCAATCGAGAAAATTCTCGCGAATAAAAAGCGATATCGCGATTCAATCGCTTTTTAATCGAGAAAATATAAACGATTGAAAAAAAAACGATTGAGGATTATAGCCGAAAGTAGTACGCCATTGGTTCAGCCTGACTGACCCGCATACACGTTCGAGCTTCTAACACTTCAGTCAGACTATATAAAGTTCGATCATTTTTCTTCTTCCTTTTCCATTCTTTGCCTAGTGTAAAACTATAGCGTGTTTCTGTACAGTTGGCGGTTATATAGATACGATGGGGATATTGAAAGAAATTGAAAAAAAATATCTATATATATACATAGGAATAATGGTTATGCATATAATTATAACTTCATATTTACATATATTTTGTACGGGACACAGGCCCGGATATGGTCAGATTGGGTCATTTGCACTTGCAATTTCGTCTATTATTTTGGGTATTTCTGTGTTTTAAAGCTGGTATTATTCCAGATTTCTTGTGTAGTATTTTTCGTGAACGTTTTTGGCATCTGTGCGGGCTGAAATTTTTAGTTGATTCATCAGATTTTCGCTGTACGCGTGGTTTTTTGTCCTACGATCACCATTTTCCTTGTGTAGATAGATGGCGCGGTATTGAATATACCATTGTCATACGGGGCTTTTGAGTCTTCGCAAGCACTTAATTATTAATATATAGCGCGGGCTATTTGTAAAAAAATTCACAACTGGTTAATCCAATAAGAGATGAAATTATATAATATTCAGTTGGTTTTTGGTTTGAGCTTCCCTTTGGAATCATTCATAGTTCATTTATCAAAATATAAAATTAAAATAAAAAGTATTGTACATATGCGAATCCAACCGTTATATGCGATTCAATCAAAAAGATATGTATTTGATATAAATATGAAATCACTGCCGCGAATATTCTTATAATAAATAAAATTAACTTGATGGTGATTTTTTGAACTTATTCACATCTCAATAGTTTAAAAACTGTACCAAAACATGAATGGATACCCTTTCCTAATGTATGTTTTACTATAACAAAATATACATATTTAATTACACTATTTTTCACCTTAATTAACCTAGAAATTCTCGGCTGGAAGGCTAAGCTGTTCTGGGTTATCGCCATGCGCACATTCACACCTCTATCAAGCCTGTGCCGTAATCATTCTGATAATGCAATCAACGAACTCAAATCCACTTATGACCTGTACCCGGTATTTACAAAACAGGATATTGTGACTATCATCCTGTATCATTAATACATTGTCGACTCACACGATTATTGAATAAACATGTAATTTTGTCATTTACGCTTCGCCAGAGTAAATCTGAGCGCGAACGTCACAGGAAGCATGGTACAGGAATATGAAAAGATATTTCCAGCATACGCCCTACTTCGGCTTGTAGGAGACTATAGATCGCGAATCATATATATTATTCGGTTATGTTACGCATTTATACAGTATAGTATAGTAATATAGGTTTTTCCATCGACAAATCCGCAATCAACATTACATGTAGTTCCCAGTTCGCGGATAGAGCGGCGTACGACGGCAACACGGCCTATGTGTCAAATATCACTCCGCCTCACGATTCTCTCGCGCCTTGAAAAAAACGATTCTCTCGCGATTGAAGATTCGCGATCAAGAACGGATCGCGCATGGGTAAACGATTCAAAAACGATATCGCGAGAGAATGGTTTTTTCCAGAAAAGGTTCAATCGTTTTTTCTCATTTTTTTTCTCGATATCCTCGCGACTGATTCGCGATTGATCGTTTTTCAATCGAGAAAATTGAAGAAAAATCGCGACTGAAGAAAAAACGATTAATGGAAACGATCCCTAAGAACATTGCAAACAAGAATTGAGGTGAACGTATGTATAGAGAGAGAGAGAGAAATCACAGTGGAGTATATAACAGTTCAACCGAGTCCTCGCACTGACGTATATCGAGTACTTATTCAATAGAATGACAAACAAGTTCATGGTGTAATGTATATATAGAGAGTTATTTAGAGTCCAAATATGTATGTCCATTAGAAAAGTGCGGGTATAAGATATGTTCACAAGTCCAAGTAAGTGGTACTGATGCCATCGGCCAACACTTTCCGTTTCGGGTAGAAAAATGTGAAGGCATCTCGTTTCTGGATGTAGGTTCGCATCTGGTGGTCGACGACGCGGAATCCTCGGTTAGTGCCACTCGCACTGGTCTGGCTTTGGAGCACGTCCAGGTACAAGGCTTTGTCGATGGCGGGGTCACGCCGGTTGACTCCTTTGCAACTGAACTTATTGTTTCCATCTCCACCGTAACAGAAGTAGGTCTTGGACGACAGGGCGATCATGGCATCGCCACTCCACTCCAGCTTAAACAGGCCCGGTGTCTGCTTGTCGTACTGGTAATGGTCACGTCGAGGTAGCCACTGGTCCCGTTCCACCTCATACTGTGCGCGTAACTCCGGTTTCACCAGGGACTCCCAATCCGCATTAGAGACGGCCATGTAGGCAGAGTCCGTGTCCATTTCCATGAGTTGCCAATCGGCTGGATGGAAATACACACCCATGAAATCGTAGAGGAACTGGAGCATCCTCAGTTTGGCCACCTGGTATACCATACATCCAATTTGGAGGGGCAGGTTGTAACGAATGACCTTTTTGGCTGAAGAGATTTCATAGGTATCATCATCGATGACGTCGACGGACCGAAACAGAGGCGAGTTGATCTTTTTGCGGGCTTGTTTGGTTGTACAGATATTGACGTTGACGTGCTTGTCTTGGTTCGTGACCGTTTTTCCGTAGTAACCATTGCCTGTCAATTTCCAAGATTCACCGATGATGGCCTGACTAGGATCTTGATCGCCTTGACGACGGGCAGACGTGACGATGTCGGCATTCCGCGCTAAACAGGCATTGGGCACGTACTGAAGGACTTGGTACACGCGCGTCACTTCGAGACCATGGCTCATGTACCACTGTAGCAGAGGGGTACCCAGCAAGATTTTCTCTGACCACATACTCCCAATCAACATTCGACGAGGTTGTTTCAATACGTCATGTTCCTCAGCATAGGCGCCCATGGTCTCTCCAATGTCAGCCCGACCCACCAGCGTGTTCTTGAAGATAGGCGGGCACTGGGCGAAGAGGGGCTTGAGATGGGGGGGAACATGGAGGTCGCATTCCACAAATCCATACAGGGTCCCGGAACGAACGGCGTCGAAAAGCTGTGGCAGGGTCAAGAGTGGTCGGCGACTCAACGGGTACTCGTGCGCTTTAAGGAAGTCGCGTAAGTGTGGGAGGGTCTGGCACATGGTGTGAAATTCACACTCCCATAGTTCGATCAGATCGTACCCCAACTCTTTGACGTAATCTCCATTCTCCACCACTTCTGCTCGTAATTCTTCTGCTGATTTCCCACGTCGTTCGTTGAAGCGTCCAGCGCTGAAAGGACATTGGTGGCCGTGCCAGTAACACCCATAAAATTGAAATACGGTCGGTGTTCCTTGTACAAGGGCAAACCCATCGACGGGGAGTCGACGATCTCCTATGCGCTTCTCTGTGGCGTTGGTCTGATGGCGTATATAAATTTCCCGTCGATCGGCTTCCCAATCCAACCACTGGTCGGCGAGATGTTTGTACGGCGTACGTTGAGGTGTGAAATGTTGACCGTCTGCCCACCAACGCGTATAATGCCCGCTGGGCATGGGTTGGGCGAGCGCCCACAAGTACAGGGCATTGGCGTCAAATCCAATGATTTTGGCACAGGGTTTCCCACCGGGAAGCGTCGTGACATCCTTCTCATGGTAGCGGTGAAAAATAAGGCTCGGTCCGCCGACGATGTTCTGTTTTAAACAATCATACATGTCCTCATCTTTTTGTTGTATCAGTGAGAAGTAGGTAGGACACTCTTGGAAGAGATGGCGAAGCGCGAGACCCGGTAAACTCAAACACTCCTTGAAGATGTCGACGTGCATTTGTTGCCGAAAGAGTTGAACCGTTTTCTCGGCCGCTTCGAGGAAAGGGACCACATCTAAGTTGTTATACCACACCAGGAAATCTCGCAAGGTCTGCATGTGTTGGTCAGTCCATACCTGCTGTAGTTCCCGGTACGTGTCTTCCGGACATTCCACTTGCTTGAGATCGTCATAGAACGCGTCCCGGGGTGGCAACTGTGTTTCCTCCAAGCGGTCGAGCGTCGATATGTAGGTGTAAGGGAACTTCCCTTTGGTTTGTGCACAGTCATAGGCCTTCACCCACTGATCGTAGCTGTAATTGGGAGCTAAGTAGTTCCGTACATCCAGGAAATGGAGTGATGTGGTGGTGAGGGCCATGTGGTTGTTGATCTTTTTGATGACGGACTTGATGGTATCGGACTGGGCCAAGTAAGGGTAGAGAAATTCCTTCACCATGTTCAGATCGTATCGCCCCGAGTTGAATCCGAGGACCGGTAACTGGCCTAAGTATTGCAGGAAGCGGATTTTCAATTTCTCCGCATACGGTTTAGGTAAAGGCACATCCTGCAGTTGCAGCCCACTGTGTTCCATTTCCTGTCTGTCAAATATTTTCCCACTGTGCTCCATTTCCTCTCTGTTAAATATTTGCCCACTATGCTCCATCTCGGACTCTTCATCGTCACTGAACGATACACCCAGTGTAGGAATCCGGTCGTCGAGTTGGTCCAGTACGTCCTGGAACTGGGACACCAATAGTTCTGTACTGGCCGCACTGACTTCCTCTAAGTACTCCATCATCCGGGTAATCAAGTCATGGGCGTCGCCGGTGGACACGAAACAGACCGGTGCAGCGTCATAGCCAGGTACGTTGCTGGAAATACTCACACTCAGGAGAATATGGCGCTGTGTCCACTGTGTTTTCGCCGAGGCCGCATCCATCGGTTCCAACATCGCCTCGAAATCGTAACATGCGCGGTAGGGGAAATAACGATGCTCTTCTGGTATGATGAGACCTTCATCGGCCAGTTCCTCGAAGATGGTGGGCGTGTTATGGTACACGCCGCCAGGAAATTTCCGTTTGACAGTGTGATCACAAATCTTTTCGTGTCGATGTAAAAGCCCAGAGTGTTTGAACACCCGATGGCATTGGGCACAACTGTAGGATTGCGCGTACAGACTCATATCATAGATCAGGGAAAAATGATTCACCCCGCCGTCGTCAAAGATGTTGACTTTCATGGTGGAAGCATACCGTTCTGAAGACCGATGCACCGATTCAGCCACAAATGTGTCATGACTCTCCTCTTCATCCTCCTTCTCTTCCCGTAGTAAACGGTACACAAAGATATTGACGTTGAACAGGGACTCCACGACATCCAAATTCTTAAAAGAGACTCCCCGGAAGTGCCGCGGATCTAGGCCTTGTTCCTGTAAATATTGTCTCCAATAGATATTGGCCACTCTATCACAAGACTTGGGGTTACACTCGTTCAAATGAATGGCCAAACACCGGAACAGACATTTCTGGTCTTTGTAGGGCCCGTTTGCGCCTCCGGTTAATGCATACAGTCCTTTTCGATTGAGCAGCCAAGGGGGTAGTAGTACAGGAGCACCGATCATATGATCTCTCATTTTGGTCACGAAAAATGTCACGTTGGTGACCATTTCCACAGTCCACTTGGTATTGGGGCGTTGCAACCGGGCCCATTCCAATGGGTCCAACGTAGTCAGTTGGTCGATGAGGGGCTCCAGTGACGCACGATTGATGATGGTGAATGGCTTGTCAAACACATAGGTATTATTGCTCGGGTAAAAATACCGTACCTGGTCCGTCTCTTTGTGCCGTAGAATATAGCCGAATGTCATATTCACTTTGAACGCTGTCACTTGGTCTCTGAAAATGTTCTCGGCATAGTTAGGAAGATACGTGAGGTCCTGTAGCCGGAAATTATACAAGTCTTGAATAGGGCGATGACGGTGGAAACATCGTCGGATGGTGCTCCAATGGCGCCGATAGATGTCACTCACAGGGTGGTCTTCGGGCAAGGCGTCAGCGGGAGGCACAGCTGGATCCTCAGGAAAGTCGTGTTCGCCTCTCACATTCTCACGCGCCAAGGGAGATCTCGATCGGTCACGTCGCCTCATCCTGATCGTATATACTCCTGTAAAATAGAGCCGATTTTGACAATGAAGCGGTCACGATTTTCTTTGGAGGGGCAAGGTCAATAGGACTTGCGCTTTTTATACTACTAAAATGTGAAGTAGATTACATCTTACATCTAGCTTTAAGGCCGTGATATGCATATGAAGTATTCTGGGGCATGGTCAGTACTTCCCAGTTTTCCCTTTGTCTACTACTCGCCGATTTTTGATTTTTTTTATTATTATTATTTATTTATTTTCCCCGAGAGCTACAACATGACACCTCACTCTACCCAATCGGGCCACTAGTGCTCCACCTAGACTCCAACATGTCCACCCCGTATGGATTTATACATACATCGGGCTAATATCCCAGTATATGAGTGTTTATGGGTGTATATGCATCTATATACAAGCCTAGCCGGTACTTAAAAAAACATTTCATAGCTTTTCCCATCGTATTGTACAACCTCATAGCTCATAGTAAAATCCATAAAAAAAACTCCACCACCCAAAACACGCAAAAAAAGATAGAAATGTGCGAATCAGGGAGATTACCTTTGCCTACAAGAGAAATTGAGCTAGACCGAGTTGTCTCCCTTGCATCAAAGCGTATAGATGGGGCTGCCGTTTGAATGGCGCTATTATCCGGGGAAGCCGGGGAAATTGACCTTGGGCAGCCATTTTTCTTAGCGTTTGTTACATAAAACAGACCTGTACGGAATATTTCCACTCTTTTAAACCATCCACACCCACCAAAATTATATCAAACTAATTCATGCATTCAAATGTAAGTGATTCATATACCGCGGAAGACCACATGAAGGTCCCCACCGATGACGTTCGTGATTTTTCTTTGCTGGTGCAAACTGGACAATAAATGCTCGACACTGGGGTGACACTGTATCATAGACTGGTCGCAATATATGTATATTGGTGTCCATGGGTTGAACTATTTGGTGTAAAATGTCTGTGGAGCGGACACAAAACTAGACATTTTTTTTCAGGCATATTTTCTCATCGCATGGGCGGAAACAACTGCCGAAACAAATATTACCTCAAAGGCAGCAAACCAGTTAGCAATGTAAGCCTGAACAATTATATTTTCAATGAATACAAGGTTGTGTTGAGAAATATATCTCAAAATATGATTAATTAATGATTTTCCATCATGACAAACGAACACCCGACCGGCTTCCAACAAATATGGCGGCGGGTATTCGAAGCTCGAAGTCAGAAAATTGCCAAACTTCAAAAATTCAGATCTCATCAACCAGAACGTCTTATGTGCTCACAGTTATTGACTATATCGTAAAATATGTATACTTGCTAACCTTAGTTGGGTTCGTGATGAAATAATTTAGAAATAAGTAATTCGAGCACTTTTTGTGACATAGCAAAACGAAGAAGGGGGGGGAGGGGAGGAGGATTTCCTAGCATAGATATTATTAAAAAATAATTTATATTATACACGTGTACGGTGTTGATTGGTGTTACTGAGTGATACTGGTCAGCTGCATGTCATCAATGAGGCGAACACGGTACTTTTGAAGCTTCACTTGCTGGGATGACTGTGGGCTCAGGCTGGTGAGTAACTGCTACGGTGTAATAGTCTGGTGAATTTGCACTTGTAAAATGAAAAAAAGTAAAAGGTTCTCCACAGCTCATACAAGCAGGCAAGCAGGCTGGCTGGCTGGCTGGCTAGAGGTGAAGCAGGCGGGCAGGCAGGCAGGTAGGCTGGTCAGGTCAGGTCAGTGCTCCGCAGGGTAGTGCAATGAATACACCCCACCCCTAAAAATCGCCTGCTTTTATACGTTTTTCTACAATCCGCCATCTTAAACCCACCATCCATCCCACCACCCACCCACAGCCGCCATCTTAAACCCACCATCCATCCCACCACCCACCCCACAGCCGCCATCTTAAACCCACCATCCATCCCACCACCCACCCACAGCCGCCATCTTAAACCCACCATCCATCCCACCACCCCCCCACAGCCGCCATCTTAAACCCACCACCATCCCACCACCCACCCACAGCCGCCATCTTAAACCCACCACCACCCACCACCACCCACCACAGCCGCCACAACACCTATAGATTATGTTTATTACTAGGACGTCAGCGAAATACTAGTACCCATCCTCCGTATGGCAGAACTGTACAACCCAGAACAAGTCTAGACATGCCTTGATCACGTGATCGTCATTGGGAAACCCCCACTGGGGAATCCCCTCCCGTGACCTCCCAGTTCCTCCACACTCCGCCACCGGGGGGAACAAAAAAGTAGGTCAAGTTGACTCCTGCCGTGTTTTATACACTACTAACGTATAACCAGTTATAGGTTGAACGTAGAACCAATAATAGGTTCAACGTTTACGCCCAAGCTAGTATCATGTGGTTATACGTAGAACCAGTTATAGGTTGAAAGAAGAACCAATAACAGGTTCAACGTTTACCTCCATGCAAGTATCAGTATATGCTTGAATTCGAACTGAAAACGTTCAACCAGATTCCGGGTAAACGTTTACAGTCATTAAAAATTGGTTCAACGTTGAACTGATAACAGGTTGAACATTTACTCCCTGAAATTGGCCGTTTTTACAGTGTTGTTTTAAAATACCGACACTGATCTGACAGAAACGATTCTTTTAATAGATATTCACGTGCACTGTTAATACGGCAAGCTGATACAAACCAATCAAACAATTGCCCGACTATTGTTTCTAATATTGTATCTTTGAGATTGGCTACAGTAACATATGACTACAATCCGCCTTTCCTGATTTAATTCGTAGGCAAAGGTTTCATCCGGTGTACCCACGGGCGCACTGATCGATCACTCCGAGCGTAAATTTGTGGTTCTTGCCAAAATTATCATTAATGTAAGAATGGTTCGTTCTTAGAACGGTAGGATAATTTGATGAATATTTACGATATTTATACTCTCATCAATAATTAAAAATATTTTCCATGTACGAACCACAAATTTACGCCGTGAGTCACGCGTCAATGCACCCATCGGTGGGCTGGGGCAAAGATTTGTCTATGAATTAATGGGGAAAGAGAGATTTAGCAATCATATTCTTGAGAGAGCTTTTTCAAAAGCATAGGCTTTATAATTTGAGGGCTGGGCTGTTTACTGATCGTAACGGCCTCAACATAGATAGTATTTTGCTTGTAGTACCAAATAATACGCAAGTACTCTCCGATATTCCACTTATTATTCCACTTCAAGTGAAATCGTCTGCATTTATTGAACCGTAATGATCATACGGGCAACCCTATATTCTCGAGGCTTAAACGTCCACGTGTCTTTGGCAGCAAAATATAGGCCTACACGCATTGTGTCTTATGTGGAAATTGGCGGGTCATTCGACTGGAATTGGCATTCTTTGAAAGTGGTGGCGTTGGGAGAAAAACTTGTGCGTCTGATGACGAATAGACTCTATCATTCAGTTGTCGCATTGGAAACAATTTAAATTCACGTGATGCGTCATTTTATCTCCTTAATCTTCCTGCATGTATGATTGTTTGCTCGCTATGCATAAAAGTATACGTGATTGAGGGTAATTTTATTTTTGATTTGTTATTCCCCACATAAGTAGTAGGACTTAGAAACATCGGGCGCTCGTAATTCCGTCTTTCCGTCTTTCCGTCGTTCCGCCATTCCGTTACATATTGCTTGTCCGATCAATAACTCGAGAACCGTTCAACTTCAAACTTCGAGAGTGCCAGGAAATCCGTGAGATGATGGTTGGGATTACTTGTTAATTACCTCTGTAATCCAAGATGGCCGCCACAAACCATCTTGCATTGTCAGCAGTTGGGAGTTTTAGTCCACCATTGAATTGAATTGAGTTGAATTTTTATTCACCAATCAAATAAATATGTATATACAAAAAATATGGTATCGATTATTACAAAATAGGAGCAAACAATATAATCTACATGCAACGCAATAAAATGATTGGCGGGAATAAAACCCCAGGGGGCTTGTTCTATCCCTGTAGGACAAGTGGGTAGCATTTATATATATATATAAATATATCGTTTATAATACACATTTCTAATTTATTTTATAATATATGGTGATTAGTGAATAATATTAGCTCTCTATTGACTTTTTTACCTTTACAGCCTTAGTTGCGATAATGGGGTTCAAATTTCTAGTAGATATGTTTTAGTTTGGATTTGAATAAATTGGTGGATTCGATACATTTGATCAGAGAAGGTAGTTTGTTCCACTGTCGAGGCCCTGTAGTTTTTGTGGTATAATATGATTTATAGCTGGGTCGGTAGAGGTTCAGATTTTGGCTTCTAGTTTGGTAACGGTGTAACATCTGATTGTTTCGTAAAGTAATTTTGGAAGCTTATAGGTAGTAATTCTGGGTGGTGTATAAATTTATGCACCATCAACAGACATGCGTACATATTTAATTTGGGTAGCTGTAGAATTTTCAATTTTATAAATAATGGTAATGTATGGTCTAGCTTTTTAGATAAAGTTATCACTCGCAATGCTCGTTTCTGCAACATGATTAGCGGATTCAAATGAGTTATATGTGTATTCCCCCAGAGAAGGTTACAGTAAGACAAATAAGGGAATATCATTGAGTAGTATAATATGTATAATGTTTTCTTATTTATTGAATTTCTTAAATAATTAAAGATTCCGATATTTCGTGAAATTTTATTACAGATATAATTTATGTGTGATTTCCAGTTTGGTTCCTCGTTAAAAAAGACGCCCAAAAACTTAAATTTACTGACACGTTCAATTTGATGTCCAGAAATAGCTAATTCGACATTATCAATTGATCGCTTTCGGCTATTTGGCTTAATGATAATATACTTTGTTTTCTTTATATTCAGTGATAGACGGTTACAACAAAACCAGTTATGTATTTTATGTAATTCCTCAGACATGATTTTAATGGTGTCAGCAAGGTGTTCAGAAGAATATACAGTACTGGTATCATCAGCGAAGAGAATAATTTTAAGTAAGTCTGTAGCTCTATTCAAGTCGTTTATGTATATAAGGAAGAGTATGGGTCCTAGAATCAGATGGTGGGCTGTTCAAATCGCTTTTTGTCCGTGGTCCGTCCGTCCGTCCGTAAACAGTTCTTGTTATCGCGATTTCTCAGGAACTACTGCATGGATCTTTCTCAAATTTGGTACACAGGTCTCCCTTGGGGCCCAGTTGTACAAGGTACCTTTTCTAGTCCGATTCGAAAATCCAATATGGCCACAAGACGGCAATCTTGGATTTCCCCATGAAACCTTGTTATCGCGATTTCTCAGAAACTACTGCATGGATCTTTCTCAAATTTGGTACACAGGTTCCCCTTGGGGTCTACTTGTGCAAGATACCTTTTATCGTCCGATTCGAAAATCCAATATGGCCACAAGGCGGCCATCTTGGATTTCCTCATGAAACCTTGTTATCGCGATTTCTCAGGAACTACTGCATGGATCTTTCTCAAATTTGGTACACAGGCTCCCCTTGGGTTCTAGTTGTGCAAGATATCTTTTCCGCTCCGATTCGAAAATCCAATATGGCCACCAGCAGTCTTTCGTTTCTGTAAATCAGAGGAGTGCTGTAAATCACACTCCTAAAATGAGTGAGGCGAGTGATCGCACTCCTGAAATTACTATCCTAGCACTTCAGGCCAGGGTCCAGGGGCCGCCTAGCCCGATTCGGATTCGAAAATCCAATATGGCCACAAGGCGGCCATCTTGAATTTCGCCATGAAACCTTGTTATCGCGATTTCTCAGGAACTAAAACATGGATCTTTCTCAAATTTGGTAAACAGGTTCTCCTTGGGGTCTAGTTGTGCAAGATACCTTTATCTGTCCGATTCGAAAATGCAATATGGCTCTTAGATTTCTTCATGAAAATGTTATCGTGATTTCTCAGGAAGTACTGCATGGATCTTTCTCAAATTTGGTACACAGGTTCCCCTTGTGGTCCAGTTGCACAAGATACCTATTTTGGGCCAATTCGAAAATCCAGTATGGCCACCAGGCAGCCATTCTGAATTTCCCCGTGAAATTTTGTTATCTCGAATTTTCAGGAAGTACTGCATGAATCTTTGGCAAATTTGGTACACAGGTTCCCCTTGTGGTCTACCTATGCAAAATACCTTTCCTGGACCGAATCCAAAATCCAATATGGCCACCAGGCGGCCATCTTAGATTTCCCCATGAAACTTTATCGTGATTTCTCCAGAAGTACTACGTAGATCTTTCTCAAATTTGGTACACAGGTTCCCCTTGGGGTCCAGTTGCACAAGTTACCGTTTTTGGTCTGATTCGAAAATCCAATATGGCCACCAGGTGGCCATCTTGAATTTTCCTTTGAAATATTGTTATCGTGAATTCTCGGGAAATACTTCATGGATCTTTCTGAAATTTGGTGCACAGGTCCCACATGGGGCCTAGTTGTGCAAGATACCTTTTTCGGTCCGATTCGAAAATCCAAGTTACGCTTCAAATTAATACGGTGTTCCCGAGTTGTGACGTTGCATCACAAGAGTAGGCGGATCAAACGGTGGAGCGTATTCTATATATTGAATATAGAGAATATCCATACCCTCACTTTCTATATCAAGGAGTTCAAATAATTCCGAATTAAAATGTATTTCTTCAAATTTTAAATCAGTTTACTTTAGTCCATGCTATTGCAGGTGAACTGTGGCACTGTTTCGTCTGCCGATGGGTCGGCTACACAAGGGGACGTCACTCTTGTGACACAACGTGACAACTCGACAACTGTAGACTACTGCGTGTTTCTATCCAAGAGAGATAATCAGGGTTCAGACACTTTCAAAGTCTCAACATTACTGCACAGACCGGATTCCTTCAGTATTAAGTTTTGTACCATCTTACTATTTTCGAGCATGGTATCTTAAAAGAGATAACTCAAACTACCCCAGTAAACAGAACAGAAATAGCATTCGTTCCTCATTATAAAATCTTAAGTATGTTTCATAGCTCATGCGAAAGTGTCAAAGAGATTTTACTTCGCTTCCAGTACCCAATGATGACACGTGCAAAAAAAAAAAAAAAAAAAATACTAAAAAACGAAGATGAAGGATCCTCTGGACATTCACTTTTCAGACTAACTTTTCAGACTGCTCATTTCACTTGTACTATAACAACTGACGTCAAGTGCAGTTTCTAGAAATCTTGAAACTCCTGAAACTTAGAAATATATTATCTTGGTGTTTTCCAGTGTCCCTTTTCGATCTTTTTCGCTCAAGTTCGAAATTCTGCAAAGAAAATTACAAATCATTTGTTTGTTCTTAGTAACAATGGACAAAAAGATCCCCTTGTCATTAGCTTGCAATTATCGGACAATGCTGGGCGCCAAGATCCTTCAGGATCTCTTGTCATACATTTCTTTTTCGACCAATAACTCGAGAACTATCGGATCAATTGATTCGGAACTTGGAGGGTGTCTTGAAATCGGCGAGAGGACTGTTGTGAATGCTTTTCCTTTAACTGTGTAATCCAAGACATCTTCGATTTTCAGCAGTTGGATCTTGTCTGGACTACTCGTGAACGATCAAATATATGGACTTCAGACTTGTAATGTGACTTGAAATAGGCGAGGGGGTAGTTGGGATTCCTCTTCAGTTACCCGCGTAATTCAAGATGGCCGCGATAAGCCATCTGGAACTTTTAAGCGTTTGGTTTTTGTCCGAGCAATGACTTAAAAATTATTGAAGTGTTCGTCTTCAAACTTGGAGAGTGGTTTGACATCGGTGAGAGGACGGTTAGGAATGCTTTTTCGTTACCCGTGCTTAGTAGCCATATTGGATTTTTAGTAGTTGGATCTTGTCCGGGCAATAACTCCAAGATGGCCAACATCAGTCATGCGTTCTCAGCAGTTGAATATTTACACATTTCTTGTCCTACCAATAACTCGAGAACTATTGAACCAATCGACTTCAAACTCGGAGAGTTTGACATCGTTGAGAGAACGGTTGGGACTGCTTTTCCCGTGTAATTCAAGATGGCTGCCAGCCATCTTAGAGTTTTAGAAGTTGAATCTTGTCCGGACAATAACTCGAGAATTATTGAACCGACCGACTTGTGGGATGTATGATTCACGAGACTGATCTCCATTTTCAAAATCATACTCTTAATCAATGATATTGAATATCATGGACAATAAAAATCGACGATGCTAATGAAGTATATATTGACCACAGTTGAAGTGGTTTTAGTACGATTCGCTATGTAAGATTTTTTGGCTCCCATTCGATTGGAAAATAATTTTCCGTAATATTTTTTTTGCAAGATTTCTTAGCGACCATCCTCCATTTCAAGTGATCAGAATGTTCGCAGTTAGTATATAAAGCGTAAATTGAACCCAAAATGGTCGCCCTTATGTCACATGAATTTTCGGTTCTGGTCACGTGATCGAAAGTGACATTGACCCCATGCGCATGCGCACAATACCGGATAAAATCGTGCGCAGAAGACCAACGGTTACTTCAGGTCACTTGACCGAAACCGGAAGTGACGTCACAAAGGTGACATGGGGTGGCCATATTTAGGGTTCAGTTCACGCTTTGAAGATATCAGGGCAAGTCGAACTGGAGGTAGGTTAGGAAGTGAGGTCAATACCCCTCAACTTGCACTTTCTCCCGGTCGTATTTCTACTTGAACATTGACACGAACCGGAAGTTGCGTCACAAAGATGATAGGTGGAGGTCATTTCTGCGGTTCAAGATGCACTTTGAGCATGTCAACAGGGGAGATAACTCCCGTCAAATGTCAGTCAGCCCTTCTCTGCACAATCTATACGCCCCAGTCACTTCATTGTTAATTGACCTATGCATATCGTTACATATCAGGACTAGTTGGAGTTTGTCTGGCGATTTCCTGTTTCGGAGAGCTGAAAAAATAAATAATAAAATAATGGAATTTTTTATTTTATAGTGTTTTATTCACTTTATGTTGACCAATAAGGCCCGGTGTATGTGTTTGTCTTGGGTAGCATCTCCTATGTTTCCTGTAGGATGTCGGTCGTCTTCGGCCGCATCTCGGTCATAATTTATTTGTTTTCCGCGGGGAAAGCCCGAGGCGTACAGGAATTCCAGCATACGCAGTTTAGTCATCTGGTGCGCCATACACCCTATCTGCAGCGGGAGGTTGTACAGCATTCCACTCCTTACTACCCTTCCCACACTACTCTTGGTCTGTTTCCTTTTTCCGTAATAAATAGTGGAATGTTATATTCATCGTTGAAAATTGTTTGGGCGTATTGAGGTGAACTGGTGTTATTGACCAACTGGAAATTGTACAGGTCAAACACAGGGCGATGGTAATCAAACCAACGACGGCTGATCGGCATATGGCGTTGGTATATAGTACTGACAGCATCCCGTGACTGCCTCCGTGGGTGGGTCGTCAGTATCGGTGAGGGAGCCCTTCTTTTCAGGCGGTGCTGGTTGTCTGGAGAGCGGTGATCTGAATCTCCCATGTTTTCTGAATCTCTTGTATGTTTACGGAAATAGTACTGGCTTGATAAGTGTAGAGTGGAACGTGATATATGGATTGCGTGATTTTCTGGATATAGTGCCGTCCCTGTCCTTCCACTTGTCCCGGCACAGAGGCGTTATTAACTGGCAACTAAACTTCGACAGTTACCACCAGATCAACAGGCAGAGTAGAGGCTAGCTTATCTTCGCGAGCCTCCATTCATTGTCCTAAAGCCAAAATGATCGCAGGTTAAACGAAATATACATTTCTGTGACTATTTTCAATCCTTACTCACTACAATTGTGCTCTTGTTCCATATCTGAAAAACGACATAATCCACTTACCTGTGTACTGATTGGATTGATTTACGGGTTGACAACATCGTCTTAATTGGACGTGATTAATATAGCGAAGTTGATCAACAATGCATTACCCCGTCTGCAAATATATTATATTTGCTCAATATAGTCTGTCAATGTGATGTTATTGAGAGGCTAAGAAATTCTTCGTGTAACACCAACATAAAATTTGCAATGAACAGTTCAGTAAATCCACTAATTTTTACATGGAGGAACGGACCTTAATCAATTGCTCGCCTTTCAGCTTATTTTTGTCTATCGTGCTTATCAGTGAATTCCCCGGATATATACAAAATAATAATAAAATCAATTTCATTTATAGAATCCAACTTGAAACAGAATGTAACGGGCTATATAGCATTGGCAAATAGACCCTGATGAAGAAATGTTCTGCCTCTCTTATGATACCTGGGAGTTATGTTCGCACGGTTCTTTATTTGCATATGGAAACTCTGTTATTGTTTGTCTGGTAAAGGACTCTAAACAAAACAAAAAGGAAATTAATAAACCAATATAAACCATATATCAGTGGTACAGCTCTTTAAAGTTATCTTTACAGTATGTCGGTAAAATCCCATACATTACAATATCTGAGCGGATGCAGATTGACATGCATTGACATATCATTAACAATTAAGATATCCTATGTTCAGTTATCTAGACAAACGACGGAAGAACGTGTGCGTAAATTATACGGTGCTGTTATGTCTATAATGGTGTTGTTGTTAACACACACAGCATTGTCCGAGTAAGAATGTTCAAGATTCTCTAGATGACGACTTTACAACGAATATTATGGATTAAGAATACCAATCGGCGATACGGATATGATATGTTTGGAACATCATCATGTCTTGCCGGCATCATTGAAAACTGTTAGCTGGCCGCTTCTCTATTGCAGGAAACTAGCCTATGTTTATGTTTACTATGGTGCTAGTATAGTATTTGGTGCTAATACTGTTATATGTAATATGGAATAGGTCTTTGGGTTATGGACGCGGATATTCTTTAATCGACGACGGCTGAACTATGAATGACAGACGCTTGTAATTTGAGTTATCCCTAAACACACCGGGTAAATTCTATGGTATGTGAACTATACATAATAAACCTAACTCACAAATGTGGCAGCTGCGGGTTCCAAGAAGCAAAGAGAACTTCCAAGAAGAAGTTCACCCAGATTTCGATGGCATGCTCGAGTAATAACAGAATATCGGAAAATGCACCTCTAACCACGCTTAGTACAGACTGTCATTTACATTACAGAACAATCCGCGCCTGATGATTCACTGAAGCATCATAAAATCAGAGCTATGATAAAAGGCGTATGGTGCAGTCATTCATTTGACAAGAGAAGAACCATTTCTGAGATAGGACGGGTATAAGAGGCAAACTTGTCTCCTTTGACGATACGAACAACAGCTTCCCGGACGTTGTCGTCAGCTCCAGGAATGGTTTTTAAAATGATCCCGACAGGCCATTCATTTCTGTGAACGTCTTTGAGTTCAAAAGAATCACGTCATCCGGTTTGACGTTGAGTTGGTTGTCTTTCCATTTACGTCTCGCCTGTAGAGTGTGGAGATACTCCTGCCTCCAGCGTTTTCAGAAAATGTCAGCCAACAACTGAACTCTCTTTCATTGCGTTCTGTACATGTCTTTTTGGTCATAATGAGTCAAGGGTTCAATAGGCTGGTCAAATTTCTGGGTAAGCAAGGGCGTTCGGCGTGAAGATGAATGGAGATTTGGGGTCATTTGAAACTGGAACTAACGGACGGGCGTTTACAATGGCACATACGTCTGCCATGAAGGTAATGAGTACGTCCTGTGTAAGATTATGGCTGCTACCTCAGTTAGCATGGAGTTTAAAATCGGCCTAGTAATCCCCCAAAAACGTTCCTAGCTGCCGCCAATGTGGGAAGAATGCGGTGGATTAAAAACCCATTCAACGCCCTTATCGTACAGGAACCCTTGTACGGACTCATCTTCCACGTTGATTGCGTCGATCCTCAGATCGTTAGTGGAACCAATATAATTCGTGCCGCGATCGGACCGAAATTGTTTTTCCTGTTTTCCCGGATTGCTAGAAATCTTCGAAGTGCGTTGGTAAATGCTGAGGCGCTCATATCCTCAACCGCTTCAATGTGTATGGCTCTGGTAACTAGACACGAGAAGATGATGGCCCAACGTTTGCTTGCGATTTCTCCTGTAGTGCGACAATCGACTATATTCCAGTGACCAAAGGTATCGACTCCTACATAGGTAAACGGTGATGCGGGAGTTAGGCGTTCTGGTGAGAGGTTCGCCATTTTTTATGAGATACCATGGCTCTCAGCTTTCTACATTTCTGGAGATCCTTAGCATGATCTCTAGGTGGGAATGCCTCGATTACTTCCTGACTGTTAGAAACGATTTTTGTGTAATCGTAATTTACCGCCTATGACCAAGTCTTGCTGTGTTCTCTTCAAGTCTATGGCCTACTGGGCCGCTGGGAGTGACATCAACGCGTCATCGACATAGAAGTCTCCGTTAACGAAGACAACGACGTCTTGACCAAATTCCTCTCGTCCTACCTCTGCCGCTTTCCGTAGCCCATATGTGGTTACAGCTGGAGATGGGCTGTTGCCAAACACATGTGCCTTCATCCGGTAGTCAACCAAGTCATTGTTGAAGCCATTATCTTGGTACCATCGAAATCTCAAATAGATTCTGTGATCTTCTCGGACGTGAAAGTTACAGAACATCCGTTCGATATCTGCCGTAACTGCAATGGGTTCCTTCCGGAAACGTAGCAAGATGCCCCAAAGGATGTTTGTTAGATCAGGTCCTTTTAGTAAGACTTCATTGAGCGAAACTCCTTCATGGTTTGCAGATGAATCAAAAACATCTCTGATCTGATCCGGTTTTCCTGGGGTGATAAACTCCGAACAGAGGGAGATACCAACGTTTCTCTCCCGGTTTCATCGGTGGTGCTAGTTCTGCATGTCCAGCGTCAAAAATCTTCCGCATGAACTAAAAAAATGCTGTCGTTTGACCGCGTTAGTGAAGTGTCCTGGTACGTTTGATTGCTTGTCCCTTGTTATTTGGTAGACGCCGACGGGGTTTTCTGAAAGGTAAGGGAGCCACCTAATTTTCCTCTGGCCCTTTCACGAATCCTTTGTCCATGACTAGGGAGAATTCCCTGTCCTCCACTGATGTCCCTATTTTATTGTCAGTTCAGTTGTTATGAAAACCTGTGACGCCAAATCATCGTCTACAATGCTTGGTGCTGACACTTGTCTGTCTCTCACGTCCAGTTCGTTAAAGCATGCTGCAAAGGAAGACGGTCGTCCATTCTTCAATATGAATGTTTTATTGACAGTATAGTCCGGTTTGTGGACCTAAGTATGTCTCATCTACAATTACCCAATCCGAGCGCAATCTTTGAGCGTGAGGGGAGTTGTATGAGCCTATGCATTGAGACAACACATGGCGTGCAATAGGAACGTCTCGACCAATCATTAACAATATTTGAGAGTTCTTATCTAGTGGGGATATCGATTTCGCAATGTCCGCAAGATGAGCGTGACAAAGTACAACCTCTGGGGTTGGTATTTCTTCTCTAATATCTGGAATCTGATTGCATTCCACAACAGCGGGCAATTCCACTTGTCCCCTGGTATCCAGAACTTCAACTACATAATTTTTGGCACGGCGACCAGAGGTTTGTACCCGTCCAATGCAAGACGATAGTGTATATGGAGTACTTTTGACCATGCTCGTCGAACAGATCGAAGAAGTCTGACCGAACTAAAGATACATTGTTCTGTTCATCTAAGATGGCGTATATCCGTTTTGATTTCCCTGGGAATCCTCTACGGTATACGTTAACAAGGACGTTTTACTACAAGATTTTCCACTGAATTGGCTTCCACATATTTGTGTGCATTTGGAATTCACCGATAAAAGATGAGCCTTCTCCCCGCCAACCACTAACCCCGCTGGAGATTGTTTAGGTTTTATCGTAGTTGCCTTGCCAACATGCAGTGCTGCAGCATGCTGATCACTACTGCATTCTGCACATTTTACAACATTCTTGCATGCTCAGTGCATGTGCTTAGTTGAAGAGCAGCATCGGAAACATACACCATGTTCATTGAGGAGTTTCTTTCGATTCTCTAGATCCTCTGGTACGGAAAGCTTGACACTCATTACGCGTATGGTTCGTATTTCCTCTATGGCAGTAACCTTTAATTCTCTAACGATGCCAAGCAAACCTGCCTTCCAGCTGGCATATCCTTCGAGCTGATCCTTAAAGTTATTGAGTCTGGTTAAGAGGAGTTCTTTCTTCAGGAGAAACTGCGTGAGTTCAGTCGTTACCATAGGGTTTTCCTGTTTATATGTGGTCGGCGTGGCGACTGGATGGTAAGTTGAGATTGAATCAAAACTGTGAGATGGCGCTACATTAGAATCTCCACTGATAGAAGACAATTCCCTTTCTTCAGAAGGTAAGTCTGATCTGAGTGTGCATGTGGACGTGGCCTTGGAGTACCTATCAGATCGGTAGAACCATTCATGCCGATGCGCTGAGGGTTACTTTGTATAGGCAAGATTGTGTGTCGAATAGCTGAAGAGCATGGCATTATAACCGAATCCAAAGATGCATCGCATCTTTCTACATAACGCCTAGTGTGTTCACTAGGATTTTCCTGAGGCAGCGAGATGTTGAGTAGATCATCACTAATATCTTCGGCTGAATTGCCTATTGATTGGAGAGCTTTAACTTTTGCAGCCGTCTCTGCAGCCAATTCTTGGGTTTTGAGAAAGTCAAGATCCGCTGCTAGCTCATCGTGCATGCGAGTTGTTTGCGCCGTTAATAATTGTTGCTTCTCAGCGATGAGAGCCTGTTGTTTTCTAATATCAGCTTCTTTGCTGGCAAACTCTATTTGTTTTTTAGCTGCTTCAGCTTTTGCTTTTTTGCTCTAAAATATAACTGATATCAGACGTGTGACTGTTTTTACTTGAATGTGACTTTGCCTTTGAGGATAAAGTGACATGTGAAGCAGTTTCCATAGCTTGTTGGATATCGCTAGTCAGTTGTGTAATCGTGTTTTTAACTAATAATTCACGTGTCTTGGCCACAGATTCATGTGCTTCTAGATCTTTGCGACTATCAACTGTGTTGGTTCTTGCCAATAATCAGTACATTCCTTGGAAATCGTTAGATAATTATCATAGCATTTCTTCAAATCATTACGGACTTGATGCAAAGTGGTGAGATTTGTGAGTCGATTAACTGAAAAGTTCAGAACGAGTTCAACATTTTGCCAGGCAGATCCCATTTTAACAGAGTGAACTTGTCTTGCTGATTCATGCATTTCTCTTCCTTTATCTGTCAGAGATCGGAACCTTCTAGTATTGTAATTTTCGAACTCAGTTTGTTCTGTTATTTTCTGATCTTCTGCCATATCTTTATATGTATAAGATACAGTTCATTGTTTGTGAATAGACTAATGACACAACAGCATGCATTCATTGGCAAAATGCCGTATAGACGTTGACCCAGTGTCTGTTGTCGTAGACGATGGTATCATGTCTGCAGTGTCTACAAACGATGTTGCAGTGGTCTGTCCTCTGTATAGGTTCAGATAGTGATTATTCACAGGGGTTTCAGCTAGTAGAGTTCCTTAATTGCTCTGCCTTTTTACCTCCGTCGATCAGACGGAGGTCTAGGAGCGCAACGTGAAATCTCCCGCCAAATAATTGTCATATGGGGAACCCACGACTCATAGTATTTCCAATAGGGATCGTCATGGTTCCCGACGAAATCTTGAATCTTTTCTTTGGACACAAATGAATGCTTACGTCACAAAAGGTGTGTATCCTTTGCAGCGCTTCCACCGGGTCTCTTTATTCGAGGGTACTAAATTCGCGCGTGTATAGCTTCGCGCTGGTACAGATGGCCGGTATGCGCAAACGAAGACAAACCTGCGCTTTCATAAAAAGTAAATTTTCACGAAAGAAAAACTCGCATTCCAGATAGTATAATTGGAAACTTCCTCGAGAATCTCTGAATCGGCAAAAAGATAAAGGACGAGTGTCATTCACCAGGATGCGAGTCGGAAGTGAGAAGTCAAATTCAAAGTCAGAGGTCAAAAACGTAAAACTCCGAAGAACTCTCTCGGCTTTTTCTTTTCTTTTTTTTTAGTTGGGGGGTGAGGGTTGGGGAGATAGCGACTGAAAAAATATATCTTCCCATGCTTCAATCGTTATCTGTGAATCCGATCAACAACCTAGCCGGATAATCTGTCAAAAATTATCCGTCGTCTGGGTAAGGTTGAAGGGTCATCGGAAGCTCGAACTGTGATACAGGCAAAAACTGTTGTTGTTGTAGTCTGGAAAAATAACTCTGCCATGAGGCACTCTCTCGGCTTTTTCTTTTCCTTTTGTTTGAAGATAGCGACTGGAAATATATATCTTCCCATGATACTTCAATCGTGCGCTCATGAATTCCACGGAAAAGCGGACATTGCTAAACAGCCCTTTTTCGCATAAAATTCCCTCCACATTCTGTCGTAGACTCTATAGCATGCTGTTTGTTCTATTCGCTTCCTATGATCCCCGGGAACAAGCCAATAATAGAGAAGATGTGTTTTAATAGCGAAATATTTTTCCCGCAATTTTTTAACATGAAGAACTCGGGAAATTCTAAATTGTCAAAGAAGAAAAATTGCATTTTACTGAAAACTATACTATTTTGAAACATCTGCAGAAAAGATATGCATGTGGCGGGAGCTGTATACCTTAGTAAAAATAAGACGTCAGAGTTTTAATTTTCTAAGTAGAAGAGATAAATTCACTCTAGGAATATTTTTTTGAAGAAAATGTGTAATTAATAAAGCACTTTTACCGATAAGATTTAAAAAGCGCACTCGTGATTCCATCACGATTTTTTGTCGATTCCGTCACGGACTAGATTTAACCCCTGGGATGATCCAGTCGCGTTTTTCTCACGATGAAAAAAATCTTATCATCCTTGGGTACTGTATGTTAGTAAGAGATGTCATATAAGAATAGTCAGATTGAAACAGAGCAGCAAAAAAATAGACAAGCAACACTAGTCAAGAGTCATGTCCGTTTCAGGTGATTCCGTCACGAACATTTCGAAGCATGATTTACTGAAAATGCTGGATCATCTGTAGATTTTTCATGGATCCGTAAACAGATGTCATATAGAATAGCAAACTAAACTTGAAACTACATGGGTATGACCACGGAACTTCCGAGTACATGACTTTGAATAAAGAAAAAGTCTTCCCAACGGTGATTCCGTCACGTTGGAATTCATGATCTGTGAATCCGATCAACAACCTAGCCGGACAATCTGTCAAAAATTATCCGTCGTCTGGGTAAGGTTGAAGAGTAATCGGAAGCTCGGACTGTGATACAGGCAAAAACCGTTGTTGTTGTAGTCTAGAAAAATAACTGGCATGCACTCTATGGAGAAGGGCCTCGTGAGGCACAAAGTGCAATTTTTTGTTGTTGTTTATCTGCAAATCCGCTCAACTCGATGGGTATCTTTCACTTGTTCTCACAGTTGCCTGGCCTGTGTGATATTGGGTGGTCGAAGTCTACGTATAGTTTTTTTCAATAAATTATGGAAATTAATATAAACATATATTTTTTTAAATAGATTTTTTTATAAGTGTATTTCTCTTTCATCTTTGGCTCAATTAAAGTCATTCTCTAAAATGTGAAGCCGAGTTAATACAGTTTTTAATTATCTACCAAACCCTGTCCTCTATGACATAGAATAAAAGAGAAGTTGGGAATAGAACCGCTCAACACAGTCATTTCTAAACATCAAGTTGTACATAAGTATTTTTACTTACTCTGTACAAGCTGAGGGCATTTTTGTGGCTTTTGAAAATCTTGAGATTTTTGGGAGTCTGTCCATATTTAACTAAGCGACGTCCAAGCGAGCTAATGTACGCGCGTTATATTCATATCAAGTATGGTGCGGCTTGTATTCAATGAGGCTTGGAATGTTTATACAATTAATTTTCTTCTCACTGTTACACAATAAATATTTGCTGCGTGGAATCCAGTCATTTGTTCCATAGGGGCAATATTCTCATCAGCCATCACCATTCAATGTGAATGTGATACATGTACAAGTCCATGGTCATTGATACAGTAAGGTGAAGGCGAAGGTGACCTGTAACACCAGTATACAAAATTATACCGAGCGCATTGAATCCTCATCATATGATGTTGAGACAGATCAGAACGAAGTGTCGGTAAAATGAGGTGTGTTTTGAAGAGCATTCTCTCATCAATGATGATGCTATACTGTACACATACAAAATATGAAGTGTTGCTGTGTTGGGCCTATAGCACAAAATCACAAGCAAGTTGGTACAACTAGGCACACAGGGTCTCATTTCTGTCGCTAACGTGTTGATTTGGGTGAGGGGATCCTCTCATGGGGAGGTGTGGGTGGGATGGGGCCTAATGTCTCAAGCACTTTTCCAGGTTTTCCATCAATATACTCTATTCCATACCCCAATATTTCAAGCACGTCAAATCAAACAAAAATTATTTGCTGGGAATGTGACTTTCACATCCCTGTCTGGACATGCTAGTGAGGAACCCTCAATCCAAGATTAATTACCATTGATGAAGCTAACGTCCAACAAATGCAAAATTGAGCTTGGCATCCGGCCGTATGTTATTCAGTGATGTATTACGCTACGGACTCTGTTGCCTCGACGGAGGTCTTTGCGCTCATCCAGCGCTTGTTTCTGATAGATAGCACACAGCTAAGCTAACCTCTTAACGATTTCCACCAGTGCAATGCAGATAGACAGATTAGTTTCACTTTCAAGTGAGCTCAATCGCTTGTAACAAACAGTATTAAAACGCTATTACAGGCGTAGAACATATCACCAACAAGTTGTAGGCAAAATATCATTAACAACTAAGATATCATATGTTTAATAGTCACAAAGATCATGAACTTGTGGGGAGTAAATCACGATTACTTTAGGACACTTAAGGATGGACTTGCGAGCTTGCGAGAGCAGTTTACACGTAGTTTGAACCACATCATTTGACAGTTTATACCCCGATGAACCTGCAAAATGCGAAAGTCAATCCTTATAATTCTTCACTCTAATTCATCAGTTGAACTATGCATATTTTTTGTTGGAAGGAAGACGTTTACAGATATCTTTAGAGATGAATTTGACCCACTGACTTCTGAATATACATCCCTGCGCTTGTTCAGTATAACGAAGCCGAACACAGATTTTTTTTTAATGATATTATGTTATTAACCAAGTGTTTTCATATTGGCCTGGTTATAGGTCCGAGGTCTGCCGTATTGGCCCGAGGCCGCAGGCCGAGGATCAATACGGCTGACCGAGGACCCATAACCATGCAGGCCAATATGAAAACACTTGGTTAATGACATTTTTATTAATTAACTCACCTACTTTTTTTCATCGACTATATAATGCATGCATCAAGAAATATTTTAGTACAGCGACTCCTCCCAAATCGGAATATGTATTTCTTATTTCACAATAGGCCTATTTCCTACGATTATTATTATGTGCTTTTTGAAGTGCCATTATCGGCGGAAAGTCGATCCCCTCTACAGTAACTCTATCGGAAACGACGGCCATAATCGAGACGGTGAATAGGCCGATGATCTTAACCTGGGCGGGGGTCTTCAACGTATGAAACGGAGTCAAAAAGATACAAGCAGATGAAATACTAATTTTATTTGATGAGAACGGTGAAGCAAAATAAAACCTTATAATCTGGTGCAAATTTGGTCCAAATCCAGTCCCGATTTGAGGATCGAAGACGTATCATGCTATGGAGACCCTAATTTTCAACATCATTTTACAGGTGTTATAATTTCTATCGGTTCTATCCATATGTGAATAACTCTTCTAGCTGCAAGTCTGACATCTTCTGTCGTAAAATATCACTGCAGCCATCGCTTCGTTCACCAGTGCCCTGCTGTAAGTGTTTGTTGGATCGCTGCTTTCTCGTCTGCTTGTGCTTAGCACGTCGATGTCGCGCTCGCGTCACTGTAGTCTATTTCAGCATGACTCACCTCACTTGATTTCAAGGTTTGTGTATCGGCACGTAAAACTCTTATCAAATATTATCACAGAAGCCATTGAATATCCGTTCAAATTCAGAGAAATCAGTGACATCATTCGGAGAAGATCGCTAATCGAGGATCGTTCATCCTCAACGTCGCCATGTTGAAAGTCATATTGGCCCAGGCCATATTGGCCCTGTTTTCCCGTATTGGACCGGCTTTTCCGTATTGGCCCGCCTTCCTCATATTGGTTCGGTTTGGGGCCATATCAAGCAGGCGGATTTCCTTGTATTGGATTCATATCATAGATAGTCGATTAATAATAAGATTTATTTCTCATGAATATATCATTTGATGAATAAGTAATTATTCATTTTATTCAGAATTGTTCAAACATGAAAATTAAAAATAAATTGAACTAGAACTATTTTCTGCGGCGGACTGCGGCAAGAGAGTCAACTTTAAAATTGTTCACCAGTGAGCGCGGGCGCACGTGACATAGCTAAACAATATATAGCCCTCACGAGTATACTCGTGGGCTATATATTATTTAGCTAACGTGACATTGCTATTTTTGTGCAACCTGATGCTATAAATGAAGAAGGGTATAAACGCTTCAACAGTTGGAATAAATTTAAAATTGAGGGATACCTGGACAAATATGAATCTGAATGAAAATACTTTGGATAATTGAAGACGACTGGATATAATAATCAACGAATGAATCGGGTGAGGCTGTCAAACGTCAGCGCGAATGTTTGTACCGTACCACTCTTTCTTCAGTGGGTCAACGTACCTGCACTCCGTTGCTCCTGTCCATTTCATATTCCCACTCACCAAGCGTTCGGTTGTGAATAAATTGTGTAGCTGTTCATTCTTCATCTGCGAGGTCTTTAATCAACTACGACGTTAGTGTCATGAATTTGTCGGCGTGAACTGCTACCGTTCCGTCCTGAATTCTATAGGTCAAACCAGTCCGTATACAAGAAACCTCATCGTCTGCTACAAAAGTAGTTCGTCAAGAAACGTGTTATCTTCGAAATGCAAAGTTTATGGAGTTGTAAACTTTTCAATTTCACATCACGTGATGCTATTTTGGCCAATGGGAGAAGAGATATGGTTAACGATTTCAGAGTGTAGAATTATCGCCATTGGAATATCGGAGCAATCCCCCAATTCCGTAAATTACTTATCATGCTTATACCGGCGATTGAACGAGCACGTGACCCTGGAAGAAAGGCTGTGTTGAATAAGCATTTCGCTTTGTATAAAACTAAATGCGCTGAACAGATGAGAGCACTGAGTAAGAATGACTCGAGGGCTTATTGGAAATTATTAACAACTGCGACAAAAATACATGCCCTGAAGAAATTGATTTGGAAATATTTAATGACTACTTTAAGAAAATGAATGAAAATGGAATGACCTCTATACTGAAAATACTGCTCAATTAAATGAAGATCCAGAAAGCATTCCAAATTAGATTATTAATGTGCCTATAACTGCTGATGAAATTATCAATACAATCAAGGGACTTAAGAAAAATAAAGCTGTAGGAATAGATAACATTTGTAATGAATATATTCAAAACTCTGCTGAGATAATGTTGCCTGTCTATTTGAAACTTTTTAACATTATTTTGGACTCTGGTTTTATCCCAGAATCTTGGTTAATAGGTGTAATAAAACCGATATATAAAAATAAAGGTAACAAAAACGACACAGACAACTATAGGGCGATTACCCTATTAAGTTGTGTAGGGAAAACATTTACTGCTATAATTAATAGAAGGCTAACCGATTATGTTGATTCAGTTAAGCTCTTGACGGAAGCGCAGTCTGGATTTAGGAAGAATTATGCCACATTAGATAACATCTTTGTATTATATTCCCTGATTGATATTTTCATTGGGTCTGGGAAAAAGCTATACTGCGCTTTTATAGATTTTAGAAAGGCGTTCGACAGAGTATGGAGGGAGGTATCTAATACCGCTTATGCCGGTGCTAGGGGCCGTGTGGTCATATCATCCAAGTTGCCACATGAACAGGTACAATAAAAGCGTACCTGAGATACAACACATATCACTAATCGTTAGATTCTTGGTATGTGCTTTAGAATAGGTTAACTAGAGGACTATTCTGTGAAGTCATGTGACGCAGTCAGTATGTCGGCACCTCTTCCCACTTCCCTTATATGTGTTGTAATTTTTCCTGTATATGGCGAGATTCTGCTGGTGGACGTTTCGTCCCCGAGGCCCGCCCCCTGTACAGACCTTTTGGTCTTTGATATATGTTGGCACTTGTGGGAAGTTGATGCTGGGTCGACATCGGGCCTTACAGACTAGTCTTTTGTGTTAAATGCCGTCATTTACATCTGATGACAATACAGCTCACCAATCTCCAATGTACGAGTTGTCACAGCGAAACAGCTCACCAATTACCAGTATACGAGTTGTCAGAGCATTTCCATCATAGCTCTCTAGATTTGTATCTAATACCGCTTATGCCGGTGCTAGGGACCGTGTGGTCATATCATCCAAGTTGCCACATGAACAGGTACAATAAAAGCGTACCTGAGATACAACACATATCACTAATCGTTAGATTCTTGGTATTTGCTTTAGAATAGGTTAACCAGAGGACTATTCTGTGAAGTCATGTGACGCAGTCAGTATGTCGGCACCTCTTCCCACTTCCCTTATATGTGTTGTAATGGTATAAATTGGTTAAAAGTGGAATTACTGGTAAATGTTTCAAAGTAATCCATAACATGCATAATTCTATTAAGTCATGTATTAAGTCTGGAAATAAGTTAAGTGATTACTTCGACTGCAGAATAGGGGTGAGACAGGGCGAAAATTTGTCACCGTTATTGTTTTCAATTTATCTCAACGACTTAGAAACCTTTCTTGAGAATGAGGGTGTAACTGGTTTACAAAATGTTACTGAAGCTACTACGGGAAATATTGACATTTATCTACAAGTGTGTGTTTTACTTTACGCAGACGATACTGTATTAGTAGAGTACCTTATGGGAGAACGAGACCATGGAAGCCTGGAAGCCGATGACGTCACTTAAATAGGTCGGAAGGTCATAAGTGCGAGCAAGTGCGCGGGGACGTAGAGAGTGCGAAGCTATTTTGGTTGACCCGGAGTCGTTGAGAGTACCTAATTTTACTACATATCTATACGTATACGGTTATTTATATCCGATGACATCATGCCACGTTCTCCCCCCGAACCTATAAATAAGCGCCCTCGTCTACCGTCATCCTCTAAGCTCTCCATCTCGAGCAATCTGTTGAAATAGCTATGCTCATCATCCAGGTTATTTATACCTCATGTGTACAAAACAGAACCATGCCTGCAATGATATGACACTTTACCAACAATGATTTATTAACATACAAGTTAGCCTGCATATACATGTACAAAACAACGTATGTTTAATGTAAAAACTTCTTTGAAATTTCCATGTAAATTGCCTCGAGTTATTTCTTGTAAAAACTACTCCAAATGTTCACAGTTAAATGATTAAACTATAAACTTAACAATGCACAAAGAAATCTGTATCAGGACACCCTTATTTGATCCTTATTATCATAGCGTTATTCGCTGCAATCCAGGAGTCCATTACATAACACGAATAAACTCTAATTGTATACATATTTAAATAACACAATTATCAGTACAATGTTACAATGTCCTGAACATATCAACGAACCTGATAGCACCCAAGAGATCGCATGGCCAACAATTACATGTGATACCTGTCCCATTCCACCATGTTGTTTATAATTACCTGTTAAAGTAGGAATACACTATCGAATATGGTGTATGCTAATATTTCTATACAATTGAACTACAATGTATGATAAAATGTAATACACTAAAATATAAGAATTATTTACAGATTAGATCACTTTTGATTCTGCTCATATGACCCAGGTCGGACGCACAAACAACCTGCCAGAATCCTATACATGTATAACATACATGTAAGTAGTCTCCTCAGAACTAAGATTATTTAGATAAACCTCTAGTTGGGAGCTGAACCAGCCACTCAACTGTTCATCTCGCTTCAAAGGTAGACAGCATACCTAGCCCATGGAATTGAAATTAACATTTCTGTTGAACATGATCTTCGTTATATTGCAATAATCGATAATTGCGACCCGTTGAAGTGTCTTAAGACCACGGACAAAGCCTGGTCATCTACTATAACGCTATGTTATATTCTCTCGCTTCTCGCTTGCAGGAAACAAACTTTATGTTTATGTATAATATGAATGTCTTTTTTCGAACTTGGTGCTAATATTGTTAGGTGGAAAGTGGAATAGATCTTTGGATTATGGACGCGGATATTCTCTAATGGACGACGGTTGGATTATGAATGACAGACTAGACGTCTGTAATTGTATACATCACTTCTTTACACCTCCATTATAGGGTATATTTTAATGTGAGTATATCCTATCAACGACAACAATCTACCCCTCCCAAAGCTTCTAACCCATCATCTGTAATATCTCTACGCAAGGAAATTTTTTCCACTACATACTACTACCAGGTTTCGCAATTTTATTTTTTCAGTATTTATTCTAACGGCGCGTGCAATAATGTACTTAGCTGTGTTTAACAATACCAAAGTATACATAGCTTGTTACCAGAGTTCAAAGTGTGTATGATTATAACATACGGTACAGTGCACTAACGTTAAGCACGCAGCACATGTAACACAGGTTAGGTTACCGTATAGCTCAAACTCCCAGGCCTGCGTTATTTTTAACCGCATAAAGAATAATGTGTAGGTACTTACGGATGGTAGATATCTTCCTATAGTGACGTACGTCCCAGTATCAAATGAAACCATAAAACTGCTTCGGAATTCATTATCAATATTTCAAAATCACACAAACGAATGTTCTTGAATATCCACTTAATGACACAATGCATATTCCTTTAAATCCAGAACTGCACACTGTTAATCAAGGGATGGATAGCCCCTAATAAGTACGTTCCACATTATACTACAGAGCGCTCTGTAATATGAGACCATTTTTACTCCTCGAGCAAATTTTGCCCGAAGGGTATTGTCGTCGTTGGCATCGTCTGTCTGTCTGTCCGTCTGGCTTTCTTGTGAACACGATATCTCCAGAAGAATTATAGCCAGGCATTGTGAATTGATACCACATATTTATCGGGTGAAGGGTCAGAAGCCTATTAAAAATGACCGACCTTGACCTATTTTTATCAAGGTCAAATTCTAGTACTTGCTATATTTTTGTTAGGATTGAAGCTGAGGTCTCCAAATTCATATTAAATATACAACTCGTGATTGACTAGAAGTCTATCCCAGTTGACTGACCTTGACCCAATGTTTATAGGTCATATACTGTTTATTGTGATATGATATGAAAAAATAAAGCTAGGCTTTCCAAATTAATACTATGTATACATCTGGCGAAGGTCCAGAGGTGTACTGAACATGACCGACCATGACCTATTTTATAAAGGTCAAATTATAGTATTTGCTATAATTTTGGAAGGATTGAAGCTAGGGTCTCCAAATTCATATTACTTAAGTAACTGGTGATTGGCTAGAAGCCTATCGCAGTTGACCGACCTTGAGCTATTTATTCAAGGTCATATACGGTTTATTATGGTCTAGAGAATATTAAAGAAAATAAAATGATCTACTCTATAATTGTAAAAATAATTAGGGCCGGCCACATCTTAGTTCACAAATTAGTCATTCCACAAATAGATGTTTCCCACATATTTTTGCTCGTTGTCTGGATAACCTTCACCTCGAGTCTAGAACACATTAAGTACGATCTGACGCCTAAAAAGTTAACTAAATCATGGTCTATGGGAAACAACTCCGCATTAACCGTTTTCAGAACAACACTGTGGTCTAGCTAACAATTTTGTTTTCATTTGAGCAGTTTAAAATGTACCTGATGGGGGGTTAATATTTTATTAAACAGTGTGAAAGGTAACCCTGACGTCATCCTACACATAGTCAGTCATAGGGTCATAGGTCAAACTTTTTTGAGTGAGGAGGAGGAGGAGGAGGAGGAGGAGGAGGAGCAGGAGCAGGAGCAGGAGCAGGAGGAATTGTATGAAATAGAGGCAAACCAATACGATGATTATAAAATAATCGTTCTATTCATAATAGCACCGCTTTACAAAAAATGAGGGAATCAGCTTATATGAAATACATCGCCTTTATTGCGGCTATCACTTTAACATCTAATGTTTATCTTCTAATATTTCCTGCTTTAAGTATGCTCTACTCGGGTCCTGATAAAATTTAATCCACATATTTGCATCGATAAGATTGCCTTCTATCTGGCGGGTCTATACAACGGGAGACTACTACTAGCATCACCCCCCTATGTCTGGGTTCTTTCTTATTTGCGAGTGTCAACAATTTTCCTGCCCCTGCATTTCCTTGATCAGATATTTCTGAATTCTCCCAAGTTGGCCCGATTCACCCAAGATCCTATAGACTGTCATATACACTAATAATTTCAACCAGTATATCCCCTTATTTTCCCCGATGAAATATCCCAGTATTTAGTCTCATGCCACCTATTCACAGAAGATCATATCATCCAAGCCATAATAATTTCAACCAGTATTTATACATGTATACCAGTATATCACTAAAATCAATAAGGTTAATGCACTACATGTATACATAGATGGCGTTAAAATCACAGCGAAACAGCTCACCAATTAGCAATATACGAGTTGTCAGAGCATTTCCATCATAGCTCTCTAGATTTGTATCTAATACCGCCTATGCCGGTGCTAGGGGCCGTGTGGTCATATCATCCAAGTTGCCACATGAACAGGTACAATAAAAGCGTACCGGAGATACAACACATATCACGAATCGTTAAGATTCTTGGTATGTGCTTCAGAATATAGGTTAACCGGGAGACTATACTGTGAAGTCATGTGACTCAGTCAGCATGTCGGCACCTCTTCCCACTTCCCTTATATGTGTTGTAATTCTCCAAATTTGTTTTAATCGCATATCCCAGTATATTTATCTTTCTTGTCTATTTCCTTAAGATTCATTTAATCCTCTCTATCATTGTCATTTAGACACCAATAAAACCACATACCCTGACTCTCATTTTTCCCATCACCGAAAGATTCATATAATATGGTTTATATAAATGTTATACGTCAAACATGTCTAAATCACCAAATATATAGTATTTCATTTAAACCTGCTGTATCTATATAATTTTGAACACCTATCGCATTTACTTTATTCAATGTTAGTTCATTCATCTACACCTTATAGCCTTAAAATATCTGTTGGGCAGTGTTTCACTCTCATATACCCATCTAAACTCGACCACCTGCAGCCCGCAGCCTGCAGCCTGCACCCTGCACCTGCACCTGCACCTGCAACCTGCAACCTGCACCCTGCACCTGCGCCATGCAGCCTTATGTATTGAATGAGTGCGGTCGTCTCGTCCCCAGTACAACGACCCAGTGCGATCGGTGTACCAAAACGTTCGCCAGTAGGAGATGCATGTTACAGCATAAACGCATAAATGTGTTGTAATCTGTTATGTACCGTGTGCCATAAAACTTTCGCCCGTCCGGATGGTTGATGTAGAATATTTCATCATCAGTGCCAATTTGACCTAAATTTGATTTGGTCTGTGATGGTTCAAGAGTTAAAAAACCAGGCTGGTTTTTTAAATCTTGAACCATCACAGACCAAATCAAATTTAGGTCAAATTGTCACTGATGATGAAATATTCTACATCAACCATCCCGACGGGCGAAAGTTTTATTTATTGTATTAGATACAAATCTAGAGAGCTATGATGGAAATGCTCTGACAACTCGTATATTGCTAATTGGTGAGCTGTTTCGCTGTGATTTTAACGCCATCTATGTATACATGTAGTGCATTAACCTTATTGATTTTAGTGATATACTGGTATACATGTATAAATACTGGTTGAAATTATTATGGCTTGGATGATATGATCTTCTGTGAATAGGTGGCATGAGACTAAATACTGGGATATTTCATCGGGGAAAATAAGGGGATATACTGGTTGAAATTATTAGTGTATATGACAGTCTATAGGATCTTGGGTGAATTGGGCCAACTTGGGAGAATTCAGAAATATCTGATTAAGGAAATGCAGGGGCAGGAAAATTGTTGACACTCGCAAATAAGAAAGAACCCAGACATAGGGGTCCTGATGAGTAGTAGTCTCCCGTTGTATAGACCCGCCAGATAGAAGGCAATCTTATCGATGCAAATATGTGGATTAAATTTTATCAGGACCCGAGTAGAGCATACTTAAAGCAGGAAATATTAGAAGATAAACATTAGATGTTAAAGTGATAGCCGCAATAAAGGCGATGTATTTCATATAAGCTGATTCCCTCATTTTTTGTAAAGCGGTGCTATTATGAATAGAACGATTATTTTATAATCATCGTATTGGTTTGCCTCCTGCTCCTCCTCCTCCTCCTCCTCCTCCCTCAAAAAGTTTGACCTATGACCCTATGACTGACTATGTGTAGGATGACGTCAGGGTTACCTTTCACACTGTTTAATAAAATATTAACCCCCCATCAGGTACATTTTAAACTGCTCAAATGAAAACAAAATTGTTAGTTAGACCACATAGTGTTGTTCTGAAAACGGTTAATGCGGAGTTGTTTCCCATAGACCATGATTTAGTTAACTTTTTAGGCGTCAGATCGTACTTAATGTGTTCTAGACTCGAGGTGAAGGTTATCCAGACAACGAGCAAAAATATGTGGGAAACATCTATTTGTGGAATGACTAATTTGTGAACTAAGATGTGGCCGGGCTGGCCTCTGCTTATAGCTTGCCATACTTTGTAGTAAACCAAAGTCGTACAATAAAAAATTGATTGATATGCACACAGTGTTGCAGTAAACTTTCTCATAGAGAGAGAGACGCTTATATGGGAATACCATTTAACTAGGAGTTGTGTTGATCAGCGGTGCAAATTATGCCTGGACTCATATTTATACCAAGCAATATATGTGTTAATATTGGAAATCAGTATTGGTCCGTAAGAACATTTGAACAATCATGCTGTGGCTATTTGGATTGTGCTACGAGCAAGCTTGACTTTCTGTGGAGATGTCAGTAAGTAAATTGTCTTTTCTTAAATAGCATGGATAATGTAAAAGACTTGGATAATTGTCCCTATTGTTAAATGTTACATTTGAGCATTTATCAATAATTCTGTTTTATTTCATAGCTTTTACATTCTAATGCATTTGAACTTGACAGTGATTTCCATTTTATTTAAATTCCTTTCTAAATGTATATCCTACAATAGTAAAGGTATGTCATGGTTCATAATATTAATGTGGGAATATGTTCAGCTCCCAACTAGAGGTTTATCTAAATAATCTTAGTTTTGAGGAGACTACTTACATGTATGTTATACATGTATTACTGAAACTGGAACAGGGAAGTATTATTCAGTGAAATTCACGGTATCTATACAAACTTTCCTTCAATATTTTCACAAGCGTTGGATTGTAACTGGTAGGTTGAAATGCCATAATCTGTAAAAATACATGTATAATACAACAAAGTGTTAGATTTCTCTTCAACCAATATTATTATTAATATTCATCGGTTTTGAAGTGCATATTTTGTTATATTCTTTCATCTAGGTGTTATTGCTTAAATTCAATGTCCAATATCTGCTCCAACGTATGCCTTTTGTGTGTGTGTAACAGGCTTGTCTATAAGATCAGATATTCTGCCAGAGTTAAATATATTTAAAAATGATACATTGAGAGTTGATTGTACAATTAACGAGTAAGCTGGGAGACCTCAATTGCCCCCATGCCGGGTAATCTCGAATCGGGCACAATACACTGTCGGTCGTACGCCGTTTAAGCGGCAGTCAAAAGACGACTGGCACCTGTGTTCAGCCAAGCGTGCAGTAATATACCGCTGCGCCATCTAGCGGCCAATTAGCAGAAATTATAAATCTATAGTTCAGTATGATGTACGGATTTAGTTAGGCAAACGAACAGTGCAATGCCAGGTACTATAAATAAAAACAAAAAGAGGAAACCTATATTGTGGGCTGACCTATTTTGTAAAGTAAGACGTCCTACAGATGCGATAAACAAACAGGGCTGAGCGTGCATGCTCCACTATAACTTGAAATAAGACGCAAATAGTCTATATATAACAGCAAGCGGGAGTACCTATCTCATGACTAAACTGTGCACAGTGTTGGACTATAACGGTATAATACGTGGTTTTGAAATATTGATATGAAGTTGTGTTGTGTATGAAGTTTAATGAGGGTGAAACAAAGCCATCCTGCAAGCCACCCAAGGAATGTATCAGCTTGCGTTGGGTCATATAGTTGGTATCATGTAAGTTGTTTAATAGTTTACTCATTCAAATCTCCATACCATATTTTCTGTTATTCAACAGATAAATTTCTCTACTGGTTTTAGTTGTTTAAGTTTTACTGGGTTTCAACTGCTACAGATAGTAACATAGTACTGATACTGTATAAATGGGTAGTGTGAATTTAATTGTTCCATGTTGAGTGCAATTTGTTCACATGAATGGTGGAATGTCTGGACTCTCAAATGAAAGTGTGTTATACATGTACATATCTCAAGCATGTCAGAGGTACAAACATGATTGCAATAAGATATAATCAAAGAAATTTCGTGACAATTATTGAATCTAAGTAGGTCCCTACCTAACAAAATTAGCTTAATAAGAAAGGTCTTCCTCGCGTAAATTGTTTTCTTTTGAGTGAGAATGGTATTTTCCGAGTTAAGAATTTCCTGTAAAAAGATGGGTTGTTCAAGGAGGCTTTGTTTTTGCCGCTGTTGTGCTTCAAGTTTTAAACAAATTTCCCATTTAATACTATGCTCTAACCATGTGTTACAGCCGACATGGTATCTGCAGAAGCCATTTTACTATCAGTTCTGCATAGGACGCATTCATCAAAATTATAGCGTAGTGACTGTACAAGGGTGATCTTCCAGCGGAGTCGGCGCTGAAATTAGCCAGCGCTAAATGGATATTACCTCGTTTTGGTCAATTTACACCGGCTGTAATTGTTGGTCCTATCCATCCAGAAATCTGTCTTTCTTTTGGAGTGGTTTAGATATCTTCCTAATACACTTATCTATCCTCCTGACCCATTTTAGGTGTTTAAAGGGGGGTCACCATGCCCTCCGAGCCACCGCTAAATGGATATCATCTCGACATGGTGAATTTACAGCGACTGTAAGCGAGCCCACTGTCAAGTAGAGATTGCTATATGAATTCTCTCACGTATAGTATGTGTCTATTTTGAACTCTAGCTTTAGCGGCAGGAAAGTGGCGGTTCGTAAGAAGTGATGTACATTCTTGGTTAATGTTAAAAAAGGCTATAACCCCCACAACAAAACCAGAACAGAAAAAGAAAATTATAATGGCATGATGTCATCGGGTATAAATAACCGGATATATATAGATGTGTAGTAAAATTAGGTACTCTCAACGACTCCGAGTCAACCAAAATAGCTTCGCGCTCTCTACGTCCCCGCGCACCTGCTCGCACTTAAGACCCCTCCGACCTAAATAAGTGACCTCATTGGCTTCCAGCGTCCATGGTCTCGTTCTGTCTAAAGATACTCTACTCTTAGACAGCTGGAAATCAGCAAGAGCAGAACATTTGAAATGGAAGGCGCAATTTTACAAGATGTACTCAATCAGAATCGCTACCTACTACCTACTAACGCTTACAAACGTGAAATTGTACCGATCACTACCTGAGATCATCTTCATGTCAGCAGAGAAAAGCCCAGCATATAATCTCATTATAGAGGATATTTATTTCAACGGGTTGAAGGTAAGTGTGAACCCCGGCGTTATACTCTACTAGAAACTACAGCAAATATCCGTTCACTCAGACGGAGGTTCGGATATCTACCATACCAGTCGGCCAGCTTATGTGCAAATGGAATAATATGTTTCAGTCCATAAAACCTTCGAGGCTAATAATCGCATTCATTACATCGAAAGCCGCGAAGTGACACCATAATGTCAACCTCTTCAAATTCCGTCTGTTCAATCTCGCCAGTATCTCCATATATGTTCATGGAGTAAATGCCACAGACCGACCTTTCCTCACAACATTTGCTACATACCCCGAAAGTATAACTATACCCCAGCCTATCTCAGTATTCGACATCATTAGGAAGACAAGAAGCGATTTCGGTAATTATATAGAGCCAGAATACTTGTACGCCTTTACCTCAGTCACATCGTTTGAATCTGCAATCGCTTCAAAATATCCACGCTGAGCCGACAATTAACTGATGGTTTTTACATGACGGACTTCCCTGAAGGGGCCACCTACCAGACAGTACAAATTGCGTCACCTACCAGACAGTACAAATTGCGTAGTATACGCCGAATTTTTCTCTCGTTTTGAAGTGGACAATACGATAAACATAATCTACAATCGATGATGAGTTACTCTGTGTAGATCAGGTTCTAAAGCGTGTGATTAGGGACTGTGCACAATTTATTGATGGGGTAGGACCGGTGCAAACAGTGGGGGGACCAGGACTTTTTTTCTCGCTATTTTATGTAGGACATTAATTTTTTTTTACGTAACTATCCATAGGACCAAGAGTTTTTTTTCAAAAATAAATAAAGAAAAAATACGAAGCTGCGCATCTGAAAACCCCTCGACTCTGGGTCCTGATTCGATAGGCTTCTGGGTCATGGCCATATGGTGTGCCCAGGGATGTCATTCTTGAGATATGTCGGTAATGAGATTTCAAAATGAAGAGTTGAATTGTATTGAAGATATGTATCATTGATGATTTTGCATAAATTAAAGATGGCCACCAAGGCTTCCGCCCAATCAGAAAAGCAGGCTTGGTAATTTATTGAAAGCCTCCTGAGGTATCGATGATGCACAAACTTTCATACTGAACAGTTGAATGGCAGCAGAGATATGTACATGTATCATTAATAAAAGATGTCCACCAAGGTTTCCATCAATCAGAAAAAAACGGTTTGCTAATTTATTGAAAGTCTCTTGATGTATCGATGATTCGCCAACTTTCATATTGGACAGTTGAATGGTATCAGAGATATGTACATGTATCATTAATGAGTGCATAAATTAAAGATGGCCCAATCAGAAAAGCCGACTTGGTAATTTATTGAAAGTCTCTTGATGTATCGATCGGATGATGCGTCAACTTTCATATGGAACGGTTGAATGGTGTCGGAGACATGTACATGTATCATTAATGGGCTTCTAGATGATGACCATATGTGTCATTCAAGCTTGGCGTTATTTGCATAACAAAAAAACTTTGCTCAGGCGGGTTTGCTATTGGAGGGGGAGGTCCATACAAAAGAGGACCCTTGAGATAGTGAATAAAATACTCTAAATATCAACATTAAATATCAGTCTGGTATCTGTGAACTACAGTGTATATGCCTGACAACATGAAACCCCTGAAACAAAGACCCTTTTATCACTGAACAACTAGCATGTTAAATACAATGCACTCTAAATTTCCATACTTATAAAAATGTGCAGAAGTATATGTGCATATCACATATTGGTTAGGGGGTGGTGTTTACAGATGCGGCTCACCAAATCCGGGTACATGTAGGTCACAACATAGATAGGACAAGAAACTTTTTTCACCCAAGATCCAGATAGGACTCTTAGTTTTTTTTGGTTCGAAGATAAGGGGGACCAAGGATTTTTTTAGCTGATTTTCCTTGTTGCACCGGTCCTACCCCCTCGATAAATTTTGCATGGTCCCTAAGACCCTTGGAATATTTCTGCGCTGTGGCCCAGGAGAGAACAATGGAGTACAAAGGGGTCATTTTGGGGTTCCTGCGATGTATTTAGATATGCAGTCAGAATATTGGTCTGTGGGTCATACGACTACTTTTTAGTACTCCGGCATCATTTCCACTGCCTTTGAACGTGGCGTTTTATTGATATCTGTATAAGGCCAGATTCTGCTGGCTTGGCCTTTGTACAAATTATTGTAATTGTAGACTTCAGCTATGCCCGTTCGACAATCGAGATACCTGTAAATACGGTTGTGTTATCTCGCAATTATTCGATGTTAAGCAAACAGCGTGCAAATAAACTCTGAAAATACGCCCCTCCTGAATGTTTGAGGAAAACTAATGTGAGGCGATCGAGTTGTTAGCGTGAAAACCATTTCTAGAAGGACTGATTGTGAATGAACGAAACAGAAACTAGAGGTTCCGCTTTGACCCTTGAGTTGCCGCTCCGGCATGAAGCCTATGCTGGTTGTTTTTTTGAGCAAAAACATACGTCTCCCCCAACCTCCCACCTTGCCTTGAATGGGCACATAATTTAAGGGAAAGTGCTATAAAATGAATGTAGCAATAAGTATCTTAAACAAAGCTGCGTATCTAAAAATATTAATTACGAAGAAGCGATTTTCATTGTATATACATGTACAAGTAGAGGAACGGTTGGACGGACACCGGACACGGATGAATGCATGCACACATACACTAAAACCTGATCAAATGCGGGGGCTATCCCAATGAAGCTTCCCTCCAAGTTTGGTGAAATTCTATCCAATAGTTCTCAAGAAGTTTGGTGAAATTCTGTCCAGTAGTTCTCCAGATATCTTGCAGACAAGCCCTGTATATACATGTACAAGCAGATGGACGGACACCGGACATGGATGAATGCACGCACACACACCAAAACCTAATCAAATGAGTGGGCTATTCCACTGTAGCTTCCATCCAAGTGAAGGGAGATTCCGTCCAGTAGTTCTCAAGATATCTTGCAGACAAGGCCTGTACATACATGTACAAGTAGATGGACGGACGGACGGGCACCGGACACGGATGAATGCACGCACATACACCAAAACGTAACCAAATGAGGGGGCTATCCCAATGAAGCTTCCATCCAAGTTGGTGAAATTCTGTCCAGTAGTACTCCAGATATCTTGCAGACAAGCCCTGAATATACATGTACAAGTAGATGGACGGACGGACGGACACCGGACATGGATGAATGCAAGCACACACCAAAACATAATCAAATGAGGGGGGCTATCCCACTGAAGCTTCCATCCAAGTGTGGTGAAATTCCGTCCAGTAGTTCTCAAGATATCTTGCAGACAAGGCCTGTATATACATGTACAAGTAGATGGACGGACGGACGGACACCGGACACGGATGAACGCATGCACACAAACCAAAACCTAGTGAAATGAGGGGGCTATCCCAATGAAGCTTTCATCCAAGTTTGGTGAAATTCCATCTAGTAGTTCTCCAGATATCTTGCAGACAAGCCCTGTATATACATGTACAAGTAGATGGACGGACGGACGGACACCGGACACGGATGAATGCATCCACATACACCAAAACTTAATCAAATGAGGGGGCTATCCCAATGAAGCTTCCATCCAAGTTTGGTGAAATTCAATCCAGTAGTTCTCCAGATATCTTGCAGACAAGCCCTGTATATACATGTACAAGTAGATGGACGGACGGACAGACACCGGACACGGATGAATGCACACACATACACCAAAACCTAATCAAATGAGGGGGCTATCCCACTGAAGCTTCCATCCAAGTGGGGTGAAATTCCGTCCAGTAGCTCTCAAGATATCTTGCAGACAAGGCCTGTATATACATGTACAAGTAGATGGACGGACGGACGGACACCGGACACGGATAAATGTACGCACATACACCAAAACCTAATCAAATGAGGGGGCTATCCCAATGAAGCTTCCATCCAAGTTTGGTGAAATTCCATCCAGTAGTTCTCAAGATATCTTGCAGACAAGGCAAGGGGACGGACAGACATCCATCCATCCAGACAGACAGACAGCATAAGACAGCACAAACACTAGATGTCTCCCCCCAACATAGTTGGGGGAGACATAATAATAAAAATACATTAACATTCTCGAGATATTAATGAATGGGTGTTGATATGCGTTGGGATTTCGTATAACCCAACATCCCTAACATGACCCAGTGGCTATAATATGAATATGTATTTAATCGATTCCAGGGAGCGCATTAGTTTCACCTACAATGGCTATGGAATCAACAGACCAAGACGACGAGATGATAACGCTCTGGGCTGAAAAGATACTCAACTTCTCCTCGCAGTGGTCAAATACTAGGTATATATTGTGTGTACAGTGCAGTCCTGTAGTTGCATGTAGAACAAGAGGATTAACATTAATTACTCGTGTAATCCCCGACGGATCCATGAGCTTTAATATTTTTCTAACACAGAGATAAAAACGTAGTATCTCTCATGCGAGAATATCAAGTTGTCATAGTGTTACAGTTAGACACTGTAGATCATTCTAGAATTGTGGAACTTAGGCGAACGTGTTTACCCTCTGTTCGGTGATAAACATGTTTACGTTCTGTTAATCTAGAATTTTCTAGTGATCTTGACCGAATTATCGAGTGTGAATTGTGACACAAATGGTCTAGCGTTTTCTTGAAGGTTCCATGCACTAAAATGGCCGCTGCGTGAATGATTCTGTTCATTTGTCTACAGTCCCCGTATGACATATTGAGAAATACTCGAGCGCCATCTATATACACTGTATATATTGACTCTATACGTTAACATATAGACGGTCATGCAATTGTTTACAATGGACGTTTCTCGAACGAATAGCCTGTTTTAATTCAGTGGAAACTTCTCGAATACTTGTTATCGTATCTGGGTTAAATATTACGTCATGTTGTACCGATAAGTTTGTTGACCTGATAGAAACATCTCGAACCCTAGCTCCGGTGTAGCCTTGTTCCATACTACGTGAGAACTAGCTCCGGTGTAGCCTTGTTCCATACTACGTAGTATGGAACAAGGCTACACCGGAGCTAGTACGATGACTGACTGAGAAAGAAACACGATGATAACAAGCCCAGTTTTCGCTTTACTTCAATGTGCTTTCCCTCGCTCGTTCTTATTCTGATGATTTATCATTCAAGCTGATGGATAGTCTAATCCATTAAAATTATTATACAGTAATACGGCATTATTTCGCGGGAACGAATGACCTAATTTGCTAAAAACTTCAGTTGCCCCTCAAACGTATCGGCGAAATAAACGCACGAGAGGTTACATTTCAGACCAGAACACCAAACAGACAATCATCCCGCAGAATCTTAACATGTCAAATTAACACATGAAAGTACGCGAAATAAAGCCATCACGGTATCTTATATGTCTATTTTCTTCGTCAAATATCCATACATCCGTTGTTGTTGCTGTTGTGTGAATACTGATTGGGTGAAGTCAACTTGTGGTTTTGCTCGGTCGAGTTTGCCATAAAAACTATTTGTTAACAAAAAACATACAACAATGATTCTAATAATTATATACACGTTGAGCCCCAATAGGTAGTAATGTTACCCATCGCTAAGGCACCGTTTCCAATTATCGTTCGCGAATGAATCGTTTATTTCGTCAAATTTTCTCGAAGTCGCGATTTTCCAAGGCGCGAGGGAATGGGTGTTTTTTCTTCAAAATAAACGATTCATTCGCGATCGCTGTTCGAATGGTTTTTTTTATGTTGGCAACCGTTTTTCAATCGAGAAAATTCTCGCGAATAAAAAGCGATATCACGATTCAATCGCTTTTTAATCGAGAAAATATAAACGATTGAAAAAAAAACGATTGAGGATTACAGCCGAAAGTAGTACGCCATTGGTTCAGCCTGACTGACCCGCATACACGTTCGAGTTTCTAACACTTCAGTCAGACTATATAAAGTTCGATCATTTTTCCTTCTTCCTTTTCCATTCTTTGCCTAGTGTAAAACTATAGCGTGTTTCTGTACAGTTGGCGGTTATATAGATACGATGGGGATATTGAAAGAAATTGAAAAAAAAATATCTATATATATATACATAGGAATAATGGTTATGCATATAATTATAACTTCATATTTACATATATTTTGTACGGGACACAGGCCCGGATATGGTCAGATTGGGTCATTTGCACTTGCAATTTTGTCTATTATTTTGGGTATTTCTGTGTTTTAAAGCTGGTATTATTCCAAATTTCTTGTGTAGCATTTTTCGTGAACGTTTTGGCATCTGTGCGGGCTGAAATTTTGAGTTGATTCGTCAGATTTTCGCTGTACGCGTGGTTTTTTGTCCTACGATCACCATTTTCCTTGTGTAGATAGATGGCGCTGTATGGAGTATAACTTTTGAGTCTTCGAAAGCACTTAACTATTAATATATAGCGCGGGCTATTTGTAAAAAAATTCACGACAGGTTAATCCAGTAAGAGATGAAATTATATAATATTCAGTTGGTTTTTGGCTTGAGCTTCCCTTTGAAATCATTCATAGTTCACTTATCAAAATATAAAATTAAAATAAATTCAATCACCATTGCGATATGTATTTGATATAGATATGAAATCACTGCCGCGAATATTCTTATAATAAATAAAATTAACTTGATGGTGATTTTTTTAACTTATTCACATCTCAATAGTTTAAAAACTGTACCAAAACATGAATGGATACCCTTTCCTAATGTATGTTTTACTATAACAAAATATACATATTTAGTTACACTATTTTTCACCTTAATTAACCTAGAAATTCTCGGCTGGAGGGCTAAGCTGCTCTGGGTTATCGCCATGCGCCCATTCACACCTCTATCAAGCCTGTGCCGTAATCATTCTGATAATGCAATCAACGACGAACTCAAATCCACTTATGACCTGTACCCGGTATTTACAAAACAAGATATTGTGACTATCATCCTGTATTGTTTATACCAAGTTGCATGAATATATGAGGAAATTATCGAAAGTATGAAGGGAATGACTGAACATTAGAGACCTTAAGCTAGTCGTTTTACGAGGTCGAGCAACGAGTGACGTCATCACTTTGTGCCACAAACGTCATCGATGGGTTGTCGTCGCTCGTGTCGTCTGCTCGTTTTTGACGAGTAAAGTGGTAAGTACTCGTAAGACATCTCCGAGGATGTTTTTTAATGTTTTAAGTTCATGTAATAGTGAAGTAGCCTTGATTACCGTTGCAATGGGTGTTGTTTAATAAATAGAAACCCCACACTAGTCGATTGGATGTTTTTTGTAGACAAACGAGGTAACTGAACCCACCATGACCATCCGATCCGTGCTATGTCTATTCTTCACGTTGTTGTTGTTGTTTTTAGATGTTAGTATTGACGAATGCGTGCACAGTTTATTGCCAATTTATTTGAAATTTATTTGTAAAACTTAACTGAAGATGATAATGTGACTGGACTGAACTCTGATCAGTGTGAGGTGAAAATATAAGAGTATGGTCTATCATACTAAAAATTAAAATTCAGTGCTTGGAAATTGTTTCCGCTGGTATGTAAAAAATATTAGTATCATCCTCAACTTTCAAGGCTGGAAATAGGTACCTGCCATATTTACTCCAGCTTGAATGTCCATTTGCATGGGGAAAAAGGTCATGGTGCAGAACATTTAAAAAAAAATAGGGATGACAAATAGTTATGACAGGTGCCTATTTCCAGGCTTTCAGTTGTTTCACATTGTTGTTCGTTGTGATTTGACGAAAGGTGTTGAGGATCAAACAAGAAGTAGCAGTGCGCTGGTCGTAGCTACATCAATAGGTTCACCAACTGTGTTGATATAGGCCTGGTCACATGACATCACAGATTCTGTTCCTGATCAGTGAATTTACTAAATTAAAACATGTCATGACTGAGCATAATTGTATCCCGATCTCGTCCCATATATTTCCTACTATATATGATCAATTTAAATTACTTTTGCAGATCAATATGGCATCTATAGTTCCAAAGCGAAAGACATTCCAGTGGAGGCGAACATCAGAAATAAACTTGTTGAAAGAAGTAGCAGCGATAAGGCCAGTGACGACCAAAGAGTGGCAGACAGTGGCCACTAATTTCAGTGTGAACTTGGGGGAGGAGACAGTAACTGCGAGGGCAGTCAAGGAGCACACCCAGCTGATGCTCAAGCATTTCCAAACCGAAGACAGGACAGGTTTGAAAAGGTATTATGGTTTTCTAAATTGTTTTCCATGTACTCTTTGTAGGTAGATCCAGTAAGTTTCCAGTACTATCACTCGTGATCTGTTCACTACGGTCATAATATGAATGTGCAGCTGAATCACTCTGTTTATAAGATTTATGAAAGTTTGATAACAGGATTAACTAATTAACATACTCAATAGTTCATGCATGGTCAAGTGTGTGATTTTCCCTCAGTCACTCATTGCTTCTGTGATATCAGACTGGTTCGTAGTATCAATAGATGCAGTTTAATACGAATCGTCAGATGTCCAGATAAACTATAAAATATGGCAAAACCAATAATTGGCCAGATTATAAAAAGCGGATTCAATGATTTACAATTGTCATGATAGTGGACCAGAGTGACATTATTTGTTTTTCTAATACGTGTTTGTGTCATGCTTTTATTTATTAAGCCAATTGTATACTCTCTAGAAAAGAGTTGTCATAGAGCAACACTGGAAAGAACAGCGTCGATACAATACTTATATTTAATATCAGCGTATAAATATATTATTATTATTCTAAACATTTATCAGCGATTTCACATGCATTTTGGCTAAATGCATTGAAAGTTACACAACAACTCCCAGCCACAGTTTGGCATCTGTGATACCCTATCCAACCTCTGCATAATATATACATAGTACCGGTATACACAGCCTGTAAATCTGTACATGCATATCAAATTAGATAATTTTAATAATTTAGGTCAGATCAGCTGTTTACTAGGTCAAATCTTTTCATTTTGACAGGTCGGGAACAGAGGAGGAGTACAATGAAATATGTGTCCTGTGCCAGGACATCTCAGATTACTTCAGAGATGTTCAGAATGTACAAACAGAGAAGCAGAAGGGCCTGGAAGGGAAGAAAAGAAAACTAGAAAAGGACAACGAGGGTTTACAGATGAGAGATGCTGCCGTGGCCACATTAAAGGAAAAGCCAGGTGAAAACAAGTAAAATTCGGAATATTCAGTATTTGTTTTTCAAACCAACAATATTTTATTAAAGTGATCGTAAACCCTTAAGTAAAGTTCCCATCAAATGAAAGACCATTGCAAACAGTGGGAAAATATTTATTTAAATTTTTTACGATTTTATTACACAGAGTACATTGCAATTAAAGCATGCTATTCTATGGTGGTCTGTTGCAATTATATTTAGGTCCAGTGACGTCACACTGCCTTAATACATATATTTCAAACTTTGTATGCACTTTCCAGTGCTTGATTCAAGCTTAAGGTATGTATACTTTGAGTTTCAACACAGACTCACTGTTCCAATATGCATGTTTCACCAAAGTCTGGGAGAAGGTGACTCATGAGTGTCAAGTCAATTTCAATCTTGCATTTAATTTCCCAGATTTTGGAACATGCGCATTGGAACAGTGAGTCTGTGTTGAAAGTCAAAGTATACATAACTTAAGCTTGAATCAAGCACTGGAAACTTTGAAATATATGTATTAAGGCCTTGCAATTCTGTTCATTGTGCATGTACATGTATAATAATGTGTTCAGATGGAAGGGTAATCAAATCGCCGTCAATCAAACCGCCGTCAACAATCTTGAGAAATTGTTTCGGATAAAACCATGAAAAAAGAACGATGGAAAGTTTAATTCAAGTTTTCATTTTGTTTTTGTATTCAGTTGCAGTGAACAAGTCTCCAAAGAAATCCCGATGTCGAGTAGCAGACTTGATTGATCTCGTAAAGCAAAACCAAGAGAGGAAAGATAAGGCCCTGGAGCTGGAACGCCGCAAAGTCGAGTTACAAGAACAACAGATGAAGCTCCAATTTCAGCTTATGCAAAGTCTGCTGTCCAAAATTGACAAATAATTGAATATTAATTAACACAAACTCTGACTAATGTATATATAATATATTTATTGACATCTTTGTAAACTGATTTTCAAATTATTTTTCAACCCAAACATCTGTACATATGCCATTATAAATATACATATTAGTTGAAATTTAACAGCCTCTCTTTTGCTTTGACATTATTATAACTTACGAGTCCTGTCATAATGGGCTCAAAGTATTATACAAGGGTTATTTGAAACGGGAAGTAGGATAAGTAGCAAATAATTCTACAATATATTAACGTCTGTACATGAGGAGATATTTCGCATTGATGTTGTTGTACACAGACTAGCATGACTCGTTGAAGGAAGCGAAGTACATAATTTCCAAGGGCGATAATTTACCAGTCAACCAGTCAAATAGAAGTGGTCTCCCTTGTTCTGTCAACCACACTCAGTCTCACCCATACACAAAGATACTAAAACTTCTGGCCACAGAAGCACTGAGAAGATATATATATAGCATATACATATAAATACATACATTTGTTGAAGCGTCTAACGCTAGGATTACAAATCTGATCACTGTGTCGTGAACATATTTGTAATTTTAATAAATTTATTAATAGATCCTCTTTTTATACTAATATTGGCTATTTCTTAAAAAAGATTCATGTTCATATGACAAACCAGATATTTTCAAACTAAAGACATCCTCAGCTGCAAATTCTTCTGAGTTCTTTTTGTCCTCTGCCACGAAGTGGTGGGAGGACTTTTAAATGCTAGCCGTCCGTCCGTCCGTCAGTATGTCGGCACCTCTTCCCACTTCCCTTATATGTGTTGTAATTTTTTCCTGTATATGGCGAGATTCTGCTGGTGGACGTTTCGTCCCCGAGGCCCGCCCCCTGTACAGACCTTTTGGTCTTTGATTATATGTTGGCACTTGTGGGAAGTTGATGCTGGTCGACATCGGGCATTACAGACTAGTCTTTTGTGTTAAATGCCGTCATTTACATCTGACGACGATACAGCTCACCAATCTCCAATGTACGAGTTGTCACAGCGAAACAGCTCACCAATTACCAGTATACGAGTTGTCAGAGCATTTCCATCATGCTTCTAGATTTGTATCTAATACCGCTTATGCCGGTGCTAGGGGCCGTGTGGTCATATCATCCAAGTTGCCACATGAACAGGTACAATAAAAGCGTACCTGAGATACAACACATATCACGAATCATTAGATTCTTGGTATGTGCTTTAGAATAGGTTAACCAGAAGACTATTCTGTGAAGTCATGTGACGCAGTCAGTATGTCGGCACCTCTTCCCACTTCCCTTATATGTGTTGTAATTCCATCCGTGTTCCGTCCGTCCCACATCTTGTGAACGCGATGTCTCGAGAACAAATCGACCAATCGACTTCAAACTTGGGAAGGTTCTTCACATCAGTTAGATGGCCATTGTTATTCATTTTCATTGAGGTAGTATATAATCCAAGATGGCTGCCATTGACCATCTTGGATTTCACTCACCCATATTGTACCCATCTGTGTTGTGAATGCGATATTCTGGTCTATTCCACCCATCGATTTATAAACTTCACCATCCACAAATCACCATATACAACTACAGAATTACATTCCAGTGTTATACTACCCATTACTGCTTCCCAAACCTCAACATGTCTCAACAATTCCAGATAAAAATCTCTTTCCACATACACATATCCACTTTCCAAGCTATATTTAAGGAGATATTGGAAGCATATAATTATGCTGTATGCTCTCAAACAGGCTACTTAACGGAGGACCTGCTAGCTACTCAGCTTGTTGGGATTTTTTTTGGATCTAGTTCTTTTATTTAATTTAAAAATAAACCTTTTGGAAAAATCAAACAATTCACTCAGCCTAATTAGAATCAGACCACATCTAATCACTGTAATTAGTCAGATCCTATCAACAATAGGTTCTGAGTTTAGACAACTCACTGGCTTTAGCTTTGAATTAAAATGCAAACCAGGTCGTTTATCAAATTTAAAACCATGGAATTTAAGTATATGTAATTCAGAGTAAGTATGCCAAATTTTACCTCATTATGGCTATAATATTTGAAAACAAATATTCATATAAATTTGGTTAATAAATAGGTAAATATGTCGGAAACATGCTGTGTCGAATCAGCGAGACAATTCACCCGGACCTGCTACACAATTCAAACTAAAATTTGCACCATTTATTTATAATTTGAAACTCAGATTTTTAATGCAAAATGAACATACAATATAAAATACTGAAATAGAATAATAAAATAGAAAATGTCCATATTTTGCCCAACATGAGACCAACTATTAATAATTATGGTAATTCTCATGAATTCAAACAATTCTGTAATATTTCCCTCATGTATCATAATTTTATTTCACAAGAAGTCTTGCCAAAAGGTAGCCATGAAGCCATGAATTTGAAACCAATGAGCTGTGCTAGCCAACACCCCTCGGATCTGCACTCCACTCTCCAACTGTAAACACTATTAGGCAAAACGTGCCGAACTCCATAAATTATAGAACGAGAGAACTTTTCGTCAGGATTTCTAACCTTGGTGAATGTATATTAAAGGCACACAGCACACAATTGACAGTACAAAAGAATTACATTCATCAAATGCCACACTTGTCTGCATGAATATCACTCAAAATGGATTTCAACTCAAGGCTGGAAGTAGGTCCCTGCCATATTTAAAACACCCCTGCAGATCATGATGAGCTAGTCCAGCTTGAATCTGCATTTACAAGGGTAAAACGGGTCATGGTACAGAACATTTCCCAAAATAGGGGTGACAAGTAGTTATGACAGGTGCCTATTTCCAGGCTTGCAACTTTTCAGTTACCGTTTATAGAAATATAGTACTTGCAATCGTGATATTCCAACTGAAAATCACTGACCTAAATGGATTTCAAGTGCGGCAATTCACTGGTTAGACAGGTATGTATTCAAAGATGGAGGTTGAAGGTCAAAATAACTGGCAGTTTGAGATCCATACAAGCATGTATGGCAGTTGGTGAACAAAGCACCAACAATGTATAACTTGCCAATGGGCTGCAGCAGGACTTTCAGGTTTTTACGGAAATCTAAGTAGGCAAATTCATTTACAATCTTGCCAAAGCCCCATTCCACACAAACACGAACTTCAGACATGCTTTTGTTGAAGGCTTCCTGCTCTGGAGTCAGAAGTGCCCCTCGATACGGTGCTTGAAGATGGGCACGTAAAGGGTAGGCTGGGTCGCCGTACACGCAGAATGGGTTGCCAGGGGCACGATTGAATCCTTCTAGTTGGTTGAGAAGGCCGCTCTCGCCAAGGATGAAGGCATCGTGTCGGCGTCCTTCTATTGGCCCAAAACAACTGGCGATCATCCCATTTGGTGTTTCTACAGACTGATAAGATCCATTTAATTAGTTGTTAAAATGTATTGTGAAACATTCATCGAAAACATCTTTAATAACATACTGATCTGAATTTATAATAATGAACTCTTCTGTTTAACAACAGTATGTGCTATGACAGATGGCATGGTAATTGAATTTTATTCTTTTGATTAACGTCTTTCCTTTAATTGTCACGGATACATTATCTCGCTATAATTACGAAATCGTCTTTGATTGTGTGTTTGTTTGTGTCCACCGGGGACCGGAATTTTTTGGTCTCATGATCGTCTCGGTGAAACTTAGACAGGATGCATATGGAGAGGGAAAGGGCATTTCACGCCAATTGGGGTCCAGGAACATTATTAACATATTAAAACATTAACCTGTATACGTCTATCCGTAGCCATTAAAATGTAGAATCGGCCATACACGATTAACTCACGAGCATTTACAAAAAAAAAGAGCCAGCCCCAAGGTGTATTCCATGCCATGAAGATCTCACGGTGAAACATATTCTTATCGAATAGATTTTAAGATTGTATAAGATGCTTTTTATCGAGCGACTACTTTGGAAGATCTTTTTAGTCGGGTGAAGGAGGATTGCATCTTGCGTTATTTGAGAGAAATCGGTTTGTTACAAAAGTTTCAATGTGTGCATATTTGAATGCTTTGGATTACTAAGTTAGTGACTTGAGTACTTAGAATTTTGTTTGGTCATCGCTATATAGCTGAAATATTGCTGAACGCATCATTAAACCTTAATTCACTCTCTCTCTCCCTCTCTCTCTCTACGTGAATACCCGTGGAGGGAACCTGACCCCGATTGGGTCTAACAGATGGATTCATGTCAAAAAAGCTTACATCGTTTAATTCTGTGTTGTTTTCTTCACCAAATGACCGCATCACGTCCACCATCGGCACAGACTTGCGATCATAGATTGACATATTCACATATTATAGATTAGAATGACGAAAGCTTTAGATTAGCCGAATGCTTTAGCTGGTTCCGAGCAACGGTGAGGGGATTTGGGGGACTTGTAAGGGAGGGTGTTTGTTCTTGTAAAAAATAAATAAAAGTAATATGGGAAAAGTTAATTGGACTATTTATAAATGATAATTGATGTTAAAAATGAGATTTTATTAATGCAGATTGGTGAACGTAATCAAACATTATAACTGTTTCAGTAATACAGCATGCGCAAACATCTATCAATTGCATTCCGATTTTAAACGTATAACATTAGAAAAATAGGGATTTTTCGGACGGGTTTTACAATAGAAGGAACACTTTATCATTTTCAGGCTTATTCTACCTTTAAAGTTGTTCGTGCGTGGGAACAGGTCGTGCTAAATAACCACAGAATAGCAAACTTCCTCATGCAGGGAATCCGTTAAATTGACTACCTTGTCCATACAAAAGTACTTTAGATTATTTACTTTTCATGTTGATTCTTTTCATAGCACAAAGTGGAGTGGATTTCTACTAAATTATATTCAAACAGATTGCTCAGTTTGTATGAGTAGGGTGACCTAGATTTAGATGTATGTCTGTAATTCGTTATAGGAAGAAAGAAAGCATATATCTGTCCGGGAAAAAAAACTTTCATGTGAGTCTTGTCCTGAAGTCTTGTCAGTTTTACTGGATGTAAGGTATTTCAAGTATGCACTCACCAACTGAATTTCAGATCTGACACTCATGATACATCGATATCCATCCCAATTACAACACATATAAGGGAAGTGGGAAGAGGTGCCGACATACTGACTGAGTCACATGACTTCACAGTATAGTCTCCCGGTTAACCTATTCTAAAGCACATACCAAGAATCTAACGATTCGTGATATGTGTTGTATCTCAGGTACGCTCCCACTGTACCTGTTCATGTGGCAACTTGGATGATATGACCACACGGCCCCTAGCACCGGCATAAGCGGCACTAGATACAAATCTAGAGAGCTATGATGGGACTGCTCTCGCAACTCGTATATTGGTAATTGGTGAGCTGTTTCGCTTTGACAACTCGTACACTGGGGATTGGTGAGCTGTATCGTCGTCAGATGAAAATGACGGCATTTAACACAAAAGACTAGTCTGTAAAGCCCGATGTCGACCCAGCATCAACTTCCCACAAATGCCAGCATATATCAAAGACCAAAAGGTCTGTACAGGGGGCGGGCCTCGGGGACGAAACGTCCACCAGCAGAATCTCGCCATATACAGGTAAAAATTACAACACATATAAGGGAAGTGGGAAGAGGTGCCGACATACTGACTGAGTAACATGACTTCACAGTATAGTCTCCCGGTTAACCTATTCTAAAGCACATACCAAGAATCTAACGATTCGTGATATGTGTTGTATCTCAGGTACGCTCCCACTGTACCTGTTCATGTGGCAACTTGGATGATATGACCACACGGCCCCTAGCACCGGCATAAGCGGCACTAGATACAAATCTAGAGAGCTATGATGGAACTGCTCTGACAACTCGTATATTGGTAATTGGTGAGCTGTTTCGCTGTGACAACTCGTACACTGGGGATTGGTGAGCTGTATCGTCGTCAGATGATAATGACGGCATTTAACACAAAAGACTAGTCTGTAAAGCCCTGTAAGGAATGTGCTATTTTTCCTCGACTCTGAGATTTGCAGACAAATCCAAGTCGAATCAAATGCGTATGTTTCAATGATATTAACTTTAAACATCTTCGTTACACCAAATCAGCTCCTATGTTTCCACTTGCTTCAGAGCGTGAGCGTAGAAATTGGCTTCATGAATGAAGATTACTCAAAGGAGTAACTCTCAAAGGATAATAATTTCTCCAAATTTTGAGGAAATATGACAGCAAAGAATTTTGTTATATTTTCGATTCAGAATTTTCCAGAAAATTATTTAGACATTCTGAAGCAAAAGCCATTTATCTTATTAGCAGCTAAGTAATTTTTCTATTAAAATTCAAGTATTTATTTTTAAAAATTCCTATTTTGTCCTGCGTATTTAAGTATAGATAATTATCAGAATACAAAACAGATTTTACCCAACATAAACCTTCAATTTGAATGCTTAGCGACTCAGCATGTCTAAATGCTTATCATGTCGAAATATAATAATCAGACCTTTCATTTTACGAATTATCTGGAACCACCTTGAAACTTGAAAACACAAAATTCTGAGATTTATTAAGAAGTTCGTATCTCGGTGCCATATCACATATCGGTGCATGCCGGCTCTATTTATCCATATAGCCACTCTCATTCCACACGTGAGTGAGATGTGCTACACTCTAGACAATGTGGAAATTTATTGGGTGATCAGTGACACGGATTTGGCAGCCTAGACAACACTTCACGATATCTTACAGCTATAATTGAACGCTGTTGACAAATTATCTGATAAGTACAATATATACGTTCTCTCTATTTTATGCCTTCTTGATGTTACCATGAAATAAATACCCCCCACCCCCCCTATCTACAGATGGGTTAAATAACCATATCACAAAAAGAGAAGCGACTTTACTGAATTGGTGCCAGCAGTAAATTCATACCATAATTAACCCAGAGTATGTGTTACCGCTGGCACGGCATGGAACCATCACTGGGTGAAATGTACTGGTTTCCAAAAATGCGGATTCTTGGCGGAAACCAGTTGGAAACTGTAACACCCCATTTCCAGCCTGTTTCCGTGATGCGGAAACCAGTGGAAACAGGTGTTTTTGTTTCCGCCAAGAATCCGGTGCACGGAAACTGGACAGAAACCTGTTGTTAAGTTTCCGCCCAAATTATGCTTCACCGGAAACGGGTGGGAAACTGATGTTAGTTTCCGCTCTGTTTCCAATGCATCGGAAATGGAGCGGAAATGGACCGGAAACTGCTATCAAGTTTCTAGCCTGTTTCCGGTTGCGCAGAAACAGGTCGGAAACTGACATAGGTTTCAGCTAAGATTCCAGTGCACGGAGACTGGACGGAAAGCTGTCCTTAAATTTCCGCCCAGATTACGCTTCAGCGGAAACGGGTGGGAAACTGATGTTAGTTTCCGCTCTGTTTCCAATGCATCGGAAATGGAGCGAAAATGGACCGGAAACTGCTATCAAGTTTCTAGCCTGTTTCCGGTTGCGCAGAAACAGGTCGGAAACTGACATAGGTTTCCGCTAAGATTCCGGTGCACGGAGACTGGACGGAAAGCTGTCCTTAAATTTCCGCCCAGATTACGCTTCAGCGGAAACGGGTGGGAAACTGATGTTAGTTTCCGGTCTGTTTCCAATGCATTGGAAATGGACTGAAAACTGGTGGTGGAGTTTCAGACCTGTTTCCGCTCGAGCAGAAACAGCTCGGAAACCAACGCGAGTTTCCCCCATGTTTCCAATCCAGCGGAAATAGACTGGAAACTGCTATTCAAGTTTCCAGCCGGTTTCCGCTTGAGCAGAAACAGATCAGAAACTGACCTAGGTTTCCGCCCAGATTCCGGTACATGGAAACTGGACAAAAACTGATGTCAGTTTCCGCTCTGTTTCCAATGCAGCGGAAATGGACCGGAAACTGCTATTAAGTTTCTAGCCTGTTTCCGGTTGCGCAGAAACATGTCGGAAACTGACATACGTTTCCGCTAAGATTCCGGTGCACGGAGACTGGACGGAAAGCTGTCCTTAAATTTACAACGAACAATATACCAAGAATTTCTACAAGAGTATCAGAGGAGCAGTTTTGAGCGCACGTCAATTAAGGAACTAGAGGTTCCGCTTTGACCCTTGGGTTGCCGCTCCGGCATGAAGCCTATGCTGGTTGTTTTCCCCCAACCTCCCACCTTGCGTTGAGTGGGCACATTATTTAAGGGAAAGTGCTATAAAATTAATGTAGAAATAAGTGTCAAGTAGTTCTCCTGATATCTTGCCAACAAGGTCTGTATATACATGTACAATTAGATGAATGGATGGACGGACAATGGACAAGGATAAATGCACGCACAAACCAAAATCTAATCAAATGAGGGGGCTATTCCAATGAACCTTCCAAGTTTGGTGAAATTCTGTTCAGTAGTTCTCAAGATATCTTGCAGACAAGGCCTGTATATACTGTATACATGTACATGTACATGAAGATGGACGGACGGACGGACGGACGATGGACACGGATGAATGCACACACACACCAAGACCTAATCAAAGGAGAGGCTATGCCAATGAAGCTTCCATCTAAGTTTGGTGAAATTCCGTCCAGTAGTTTCAAGATATTTTGCAGACAAGGCCTGTATATACATGTACAAGTAGATGGACAGATACCGAACACGGACGAATACACGCACACACACCAAAACCTAATCAAATGCGGGGGCTATCCCACTGAAGCTTCTGTCCAAGGTTGGTGAAATTCTGTCCAATAGTTCTCAAGATATCTTGCAGACAAGGCCTGTATATACATGTACAAGTAGATGGATGGACGTACACGGATGAATGCATACACACATACACCAAAACCTAATCAAATGACGGGGATATCCCACTGAAGCTTCCATCCAAGTTTGGTGAAATTCCGTCCAGTAGTTCTCAAGATATCTTGCAGACAAGGCCTGTATGTACAAGTAGATGGATGGATGGACGGACACCGGGCACGGATGAATGCAGACACACACACCAAAACCTAATCAAATGACGGGGCTATCCCAATGAAGCTTCTATCCAAGTTTGAGGGAATTCCGTCCAGTAGTTCTCAAGATATCTTGCCGACAAGGCCTGTATATACATGTACCAGTAGATGGACAGACGGATGGACACCGGACACGGATGAATGCACACATACACACCAAAACCTAATTAACTGGGGGCTATCCCAATGAAGCTTCCATCCAAGTTTGGTGAAATTCCATCCAGTTGTTCTCAAGATATCTTGCAGACAAGGCCTGTATATACATGTACCAGTAGATGGACGGACACTGGACACGGATGAATGCACGCCCACACACCAAAACCTAATCAAATGAGGGGGCTATCCCACTGAAGCTTCTATCCAAGTTTGAGGGAATTCCGTTCAGTAGTTCTGAAGATATCTTGCAGACAAGGCCTTATATACATGTACCAGTAGATGGACACCCGACACGGATGAATGCACACACACACACCAAAACCTAATCAAATGTGGGGGGGGGGGGGGCTATCCCAATGAAGTTCCATCCAAGTTTGGTGAAATTCCATCCAGTAGGTCTCAAGATATCTTGCAGACAAGGTAAGGGGACGGACAGACATCCAGACAGACAGACATCCAACATAACTATTAAATCGATGAGCCATGTGTATATTAGGCCTAATTGTTACCCGTAGGTCCGCTGTTTATTTTGCATAGGCCTATGCCCTACAACATCTGTACATGAATATTGAGTCTGCAATAATGTAGACTCTATTATTATTATATCTGGTTTGTAAATTGAGCTCTTAAGAAAATAAAGACACGATAGACGTTTTGTGACTAACTTTGTTATGATACTGTCCTCTATATGTATTTTAGTCCACTATGCCTGTTAAACTTCCATTGTTTGCCAGAATCATTTCTTAAGGCCTTTGTGCTGGCATCCATTTAGGCACTCAAAATATAACAAAGATACAAGCTTGAGCTCCCATGTGCACAGCAATATTGTGAATTGGGACTTGTCCAGGCTGGATCTCGGTTAATATTGTATGGAATTTGCAGGATATGTGGTGAGTGCCCTGTAGTTGTGCAGTGTGAAGTTTCTCCGCATTTCGCGTATATTTCAAGAGTTATGGCCCTTTTGTTCTTGAAATCTTTGTGAATTGGGACTTGTCCGGGCTGGATCTCAGTTAATATTGTATGGACAACTATGGAATTTGCATGATATGTGGTCAGTACCCCATAGTTGTGCAGCGTGAAGTTTCTCTGCTTTCGGTTATATTTTCAAGAGTTATGGCCTTTTGTTCATCAAACCTAAATGAATGGGATATATTTATTTGTCCAAAGCACATTCCAAAGTAGATCACATAGGTCCTGAAATATGAAATTGCCCCAAAAAAGAGTGAATTGGATGCAAAATTCAAAGTTCACGATCGCTTCATAATTTCACCACAATATACTCCCAAGGAATGTAGGTCTCATGACCAGGTCACATTTGTGAATTTGGCGAAAGTCCCTGGTGGAATATGTACATGTATTATGCGAGGCATGCCGAAAAAAGTGACTGAAACAGAATTTTTATAATTAGCCAAATTAGGCCTCCACAGACCAATACAAAACAGAACAATGGTGGAGCAGTGTCGGATTAAAGCGAAAGGGGAGCATACAATTGAGCAATCTTTAATTGCTTCCTTGCTGCGTTTTCATGACCTACGGAATCTCAATCTCAAAATTGATACATAGGTCTCCCGTGCGGTCTAGTTAGGCAGCTTTGACCTGATTTGCATAATTAATTATTATGGCTGCCTGGCCGCCATTTTGGATTTTCTTTTCACTGCTAGTTCTCATGTTGCAGCTCTTTCTGTGTTGAAAAATATCTTAAGCCACTTTCTCCAGCTACATTCAGATGAGCTACAGTGCCACGGCACTATCTTTGGAGTACGTACTTCATGGATGGCACCTTCTGCCATCTCATTACCTGGTTATGTTTATGTTACATATGCTATTTCATTACAGAGTCTGCTCTACGGGCCATATGAAACATCAGAGGATTCACTATGTATTCCTTGTTGAATTGTATTGCATTTTTGAAGGACAAATTTTACAGGGCACGCAATATCAGTATCTTGTCATTTGCAGAGCTTTATTAGAAGCCTATGCCTGACAGCCAGAATATGATGTCAACTTTCCCATCCACTGCCTCATGAATTACCAGTATTGCCTAGCCTGGCCTTATAGACCATTTCGATTTAGTTTTCACTCTGACTAACCTTAATAAAACTTTTGATTTTTACAGAATGTTGTTGAGAAGTACAGAATAAGACGAGCAAGTAACATTTCCCTTGGTGATCCTGACATCTGTTTACCCTGATAGACCAATAAGCGAAGAGAGGTGCTATAAAGATGTTATCCTGCAGGTGCCAGTTGCTCCAAGTGAAGTGAAAATGATTACTTGGACTTTAGTGAACACGGGAAAATATTACTAAGTGAAAGCACCACTAGAGATATCAATCTCGAATCCAGTCATCCGGTCCTGTTCTCCCTACAGACTCTGGTTGCACGGTCAGCATTACAGCTTCCTATTGGATAATGTACGAACTCATAGAACATGGAACATAACGTAGACATATCTGTGGAGATCATGCATGTGACCCGACGTCACACAGGTGACGCGTTTGAGACGTGACATCGTCTGTTTGTATTGTTGCGATTAATTTTCAATTATGACGTTATGTCGGTGTTGTTGTTGTTTGACATTTCGCAAAGGATCACGGGACCAAGAATCTTGGCAAATCGAACGACCGTGTTAACAGGAGACAGATGAAGTTTGTTCTTGATATGTCCTACATGTAAACTGTGGCAACAAAGCTTAAGGTACCACTGTTTCATGTTACACCCATGTTGCGTTTGATGGACTGAATATTACACTTGTTCATGGACTGTTTTATTACCCCTCGGCCAATTTTGGCCATGGGGTATTGTCGTCTTGTATGTCCGTACGTCCGTACGTCCGTACGTGAGCGAGATAGCCGGAGAACGGTTCCACTGAAGAATTCCAAATTTGGTATGCTTATTTACCTAGTCAAGGACCAGAAGCCTATTTAATTGGAACCTGATTGGGTGAAAACCTTGGCGGCCATCTTTAATTTTATGTGAAATGGATAATGATCCATATCTCGGAAACCATTCAACTGTTCAATACGAAAGTTGGTATACATCATCGATACATCAAGCAACTTTAAATGAATTACCAAACCGGCTTTTCTGATTAGCTGGAAATCCTGGAGGCCATCTTTAATTTATGCGAAATCGATAATGATACATATCTCTGTTACCATTCAGTTGTTTTATATGAAAGTTGGTATACATCATCGATACATCCAGATACTTTGAATCGGGACCTGATTGATCGAAAACCTAGGCGGCCATCTTCAATTTATGCAAAAACTTTAATGATATATATCTCTGATCTAATTTAAGTGTTCTATAACAAACTTGGTACACAACATCAATGTATCAACTGACTTGCAATGAATAACCACGTCAGTTCCTCTGAGTGGGGTGAAGGATGGGCGGCCATCTTTAATTTATGCAAAATCAATAATGATCTCGTTCTCTGGCGTTCAAGTGCTCGATGTAAAATTTGGTATACATCATCGATGCATCAAGAGACGACAAATGACAGTTCTGGTTTCTCTGATTAGGCGGAAACCTTGGTGGCCATCTTTAATTTATGCAAAATCTTTAATGATGTATATCTCTGATACCATTTCAGTGTTCTATACGAAACTTGGTGCACAGCATCAATGTATCAAGAGACTTTCAATGAATAACCACATCAGTTCCTCTGAGTGGCGGGAAGGATGGGCGGCCATCTTTAATTTATGCGAAATCATTAATGATCTCTATCTCTGATACTGTTCAAATGCACGATGTAAAATTTGGTATACATCATTGATCATATTGATGCATCAAGGAATTTATGTAATGAATACCGGTTTCTCTGATTGGACGGAAATCTTAGGGGTCATTTCGAATTGGAAAACTTTTGATAATCTGTATATTTGTGACTTGACTGCTTGGTGTTCCTGACATCTTGGTTCAAATTGAATACATTATGAATGTATGGGTTTTTTGATGCGCAGCTTCGTATTAAAGGTGAAATGCAAAGGTATTAAAAGTAAGAAAAAAGCATTTCCCTTTCCTTTTTATGATGATAATAAATTATACAACCATCAATGAACGAAATCTGGTGATAAGTTTTATTTTTTAAAGAGAAATAAAACACGTGTATGATCAGCGGCTTTAAAACATGGCATCGCTTATCTCCCCTTGACTCGGAGCTTTTCCACCAGAAAAAAATGGCGGCTAACATGAATGTAGACAACGACAGTGATGCAGAGGAATTTTCTTACACTTCTTCCTCTTCTTCTGACGAGGAATTAAGAAGAATTCACGGCAATGGTTAATGCAGGGGTGCCCCTGCCTTACCAACACGAACCTATTGTGAACAACGAACCTTCAGACAACGATAGAATCAGTGACACTGCAGGTGCCGTGGGCGATAGTCATACCGAGAGAATCGGAAATATAGATTGGTAAATTCCGACTTTTTCGTTTATCCCCCATAGCGAATGATCACCAACCTGTGATACGTTTCAGTGAACGTGAATGACACAAGTAAAGGCTTCGTGAGCAATAGCCTAGCTTATCTATGTGAGGTATTTCCATACAATGCAGCTACATCATGTTGTGCAGACTGTGCTGGTTCCACTGCTACGTCACGTATCGCAGCGCCCCCAGGGGGAGGTAATCATGTACGGATCGAAATTTCGTAAATAATACAGCTTTACATTTTTTAGTTTTTAACTTCATTAGGCTTAAGCAAATGTTTTAAAACTGAAATGAAATTAATATACACATTATTTCTCCAATCTTACTGCAAATATCAAGTGATGTAGACAAACCTTTGCATTTCACCTTGAAAGTATTTAGTTTAATGTGTTTACATTAGAGTAGAATGGCGCCAGAATCATCCATTGTTAACTTGTTGGTTTGACATCTTATTCTCCAATGCACTGATATTTCAGGATCAAAGAACTGTATACCAATCTGAATGTAAATAAATATTGAACATTTTACCACTGACTTTTCCGCTTATTTTCCGCACCGCTCTATTCAGGTATTTCATGTTTCCAGCCTGTTTCCGTTCTGTTTCTATTGCGGAAACCAACAGAGTGTTACAGTTTCCAACCAGTTTCAATCCTGTTTCCGGCCCACTTTCAACATGATTTCCGCTGCGGAATCTTGGCGGAAACAGCTTGGGAACTGTAACTATTCCGCAGCTCCGGAATCCTGGGTTCCGCTCGGTTTCCGCTTGGCATGCTCCATGGTTTCCGCCCAGTTTCTGTCCAGTTTACAATTTGGAAACTTAGTCGGAAACTAGGCGGACACGGTCTGTTTCCAACCTGTTTCCGCTTATTTTCCGCACAGCTCTATTTGGATATTTCATATTTCCAGCCCGTTTCCGCGCTGTTTCCAGTGCGGAAACCAGTGTTACAGTTTCCAACCGGTTTCAATCCTGTTTCCGGCCCAGATTCCGCATAATTTCCGCTACGGAATCTTGGCGGAAACAGCTTGGAAACTGTAACACGTCCACTATTCCGCACCTCCAGAATCCTGGGTTCCGCTCAGTTTCCGCTTGGGGTGCTCCATGGTTTCCGCCCAGTTTCTGTCCAGTTTACAATTTGGAAACTTAGTCGGAAACTAGGCGGAAACTGGTTGGAAACCTTTTAAGCACGGTCTGTTTCCAACCTGTTTCCGCTCAGTTTCTGCTTGGCATGCTCCATGGTTTCCGTGCAGTTTCCATCTTGTATCTGTCCAGTTTACAATTTGGAAACTTAGTCGGAAACTAAGCGGAAACTGGTTGGAAACCTTTTAAGCACGGTCTGTTTCCAACCTGTTTCCGCTTATTTTCCGCACAGCTCTATTTGGGTATTTCATATTTCCAGCCTGTTTCCGCACTGTTTCCAGTGCGGAAACCAGCAGAGTGTTACAGTTTCCAACCGGTTTCAATCCTGTTTCCGGCCCAGATTCCGCATAATTTCCGCTGCGGAATCTTGGCGGAAACAGCTTGGAAACTGTAACACGTCCACTATTCCGCACCTCCGGAATCCTGGGTTCCGTTCAGTTTCCGCTTGGCATGCTCCATGGTTTCCGCCCAGTTTCTGTCTTGTTTCTGTCCAGTTTACAATTTGGAAACTTAGTCGGAAAGTAGGCGGAAACTGGTTGGAAACCTTTTAAGGACGGTCTGCTTCCAACCTGTTTCCGCTTATTTTCCGCACAGCTGTATTTGGATTTTTCATATTTCCAGCCAGTTTCCGCGCTGTTTCCAGTGCGGAAACCAGCAGAGTGTTACAGTTTCCAACCGGTTTCAATCCTGTTTCCGGCCCAGATTCCGCATAATTTCCGCTGCGGAATCTTGGCGGAAACAGCTTGGAAAGTGTAACACGTTCACTATTCCGCACCTCCGGAATCCTGGGTTCCGCTCAGTTTCCGCTTGGGGTGCTCCATGGTTTCCGTGCAGTTTCCATCTTGTATCTATCCAGTTTACAATTTGGAAACTATGCGGAAACTGAGCGGAAACTGGATGGAATCCGGTTGTTTCCACCCAGTTTCCGCCCTGTTTCCGAATTCGGAAACTGGCACATTTCACCCAGTGCATGCATATTTCACCAGCAAGTATTGGACGAACAAAGATTCTCATATGCGCGGTCATCGTTAAACAAGTCCAGACAGAATTCTCCTTGCAAAAGAAGTGAAAGAAATATCAGTATAACGTTGAAAATGGAAACTCGAGTAATGTGACATTTTTAAATATCAATTATGATTGTATCATCTGTTTTCCAACTAGCAGGCCGGTCTCCACCAGCCAGGTCATACTTTTATGATAATACCCGGTTGGTAACTTTTGCATACGATAAGCTAATAAGTATCAGTTCATTTATACCTATAATAGGAAGAGGTGATAAAGGAAGTCACATCTGTTTTGCATTTCATAAGCTCGTCATCTTATACGATAACTTTGTATGATATTAATAGCCAGCTGCTAAGAATAAAGATGACACGGGGGACCCCGTATGTGACCATCCTAAATAAGATGACCGAAATTGAGCACCGGCTTGAAAATATTGTATCAAGAGTATTTTCCGACCAATCGCATTGTTTTAGATTGCATATTGGTACCCCGTCTTGTGGAACAGCGTGTCTGATGTTTAATCCAGATACGGACATGTAAAGGGACACTAATTGGCCATCCACAAAGGTTTATTCTTTCTTGACAAGAGAAAAGGGGTAAAAACTAATATCATCATGCAATTCATGGTAAATTACTTAATAGCTGAGATAATTGTTCGCAAATGAACTGCCAAATTGTGATTGAACTGTGCGCTCTCCTATACTGGTCAATTTCCGGTTGTAGGGCAAAAGGCGAAATATCTCATTCCGATTTTTCGTGATATTTGTGACATTTTACAACGAACATGTCTAGCACGATCTCTCATCAGCAGTCCAGCACATAAGAATTGAAATATAATAAGACTTCCAATTCTTGCAATAATTATACCTTATAGAATTTACACCGGATCTGATTGGCTTACCAGTGCGTTTAATGCCAATTTCCCTGAACAGGCCTGCCTACCCGGGAGAGCGGGGAATTTGCCTTCCATTGCGCCTAGCGACGGGGTATTTACCAGAAAGCATTTGCCGAATAATCCTGGCGTCACCTGGTAACCACCTCCGTCGTAGTGATTGTTAACAAACATGGTGACAGATTGTCAAGATTTTTATCACCATAGAACAGGTTTTGATGATGATAATCATCTATCGGGTATATGCGGTTTAATCATAATATACCATGCTTCGGTCATGCATTTGCGATAAATCACGGTCTCGACCAGGGAAAATTTCCCTCGCTGACTGCTTGCTATATCTGTTTGAAGGAAAACCTCGCGATTTCTTGACGAGGATCCCCCAAAAATGTTTCCTACTTTAACCGCAATTTTCCATCGTTACCCTCTCTTGGATAGGGCTGAAAAGGCTCCAGTTATCTGTTATATTGCTGCTCTTTGAACAAACTATGGTGACGCCCATTTTTATGTCGCATTTCAAAAGAATTATATAAATTCTGTTACATTTGAATGGGGGAAACCAGCCTAATAAGCTTTAACATGAAAACAGGGTCTTTTCCCCCACAAATACAATAACAGGGTCTTTCCCCCACAAATACAATAACAGGGTCTTTCCCCCACAAATACAATAACAGAGTCTTTCCCCCACAAATACAATAACGGGGTCTTTCCCCCACAAATACAATAACAGGGTCTTTCCCCCACAAATACAATAACAGGGTCTTTCCCCCACAAATAGGATATGTGAAGGACCAGTTTTTTGTCGGTAATTTCAATCAGTAATGAATTGGTAAAAGTATTGGCAAAGAACTTGAATATTCACCATGTAAAAAAATTTCTAGATAGCATGTTGAATGCACATATTTCACTGAACTCTAAACTCCATTGAAAACCATGTTATTTCATTGTTTTTTTCATTCATATGGAAATGATAAATAGAATGACAAACACTCTGAAAACACATGATTGTTGGAAATGCTCTCCCTTCCTGAAGTACACCAATATAAGGGACTTCGCGATCACATTTTTGCGCTGGAAATGTACCGAAACCCGTCAACAATGGTGCTAAACTTGTGATATAAATATCCCTTCACACCATTTTGCCTCTGTGGATATAGTCACCAGCCAAGCTTACTCAGGGCATATTTTAAATACTTACATGATTGGCGATGAAGACATCCAACCAGTACGTGTCTGTGATTGAAAAATGATCAAAAGATCAGATGCTGTACTATTGAAGCAAGTTTTCACTCATTCCAGTCATAGGGTGGTGATCTGTACTTTGCAGATGAAACTCGATGAGAGTTTTCCTTGTGTTTATTCTACTTGACTTGGGGGAGGGGTGCACTTTTCGCCCCCTTTTGGTTTCTTGCTCTTACCTCCGGTACGACAAATAATTTAGAGGTGAGACTCCTTGACTTTATAGATTGTCATCATTTTGAGCCTATTTGCATGACCACACAACAGTGAATCATGAGTAAATCCAAATGTGAGATAAATGAATGATATTTTCGTCAGATTTCTTAAAAAAAAATTCTTTTCTGCATGAAAAGTGGGCAAAAAATGTTTTATTTGATATCAGATTATCATTTACCGATTTATGATGCAGCTTTTGCGAAGAAAACCGATAAATAACAAAATCGAAAATTCTGACATTTTGCATTTTCTAGTAGATTTTTACCCCAAAATTTAGTGCGGTAAGTTTCATCCTCCCAGCCTTAGGCATAGCGAAAATGCATAGGGGGCATGTGGGGGGGCTAATCGTGTCGGCGCCAAATCGTGTAAACAAATTGAGCCTAATAACGTGTTGCGCCTAATCGCGTAAAAAATTGCGCTTAATCGTAGAACTGCGCCTAATTGTGTACAAAATTTGCGTTCAGCGGTGTAACTGCGCCTAATCGTGTACGGTGGCTGCGTTTAATCATGCAACTGCTCCTAATCATATGAACCATGTTGCGCCTACTTCCGCTTTGCGCTTAATCGTGTAGAAAAATTGCTTCTAATTGTGGAAATGCGCTTATTCGTGTAGGAGATTTGCTACTAATTGTGTGTCACAATCGTAATGTACTCCGATAAATGATTTGTAAATATATAGGGTTAAACACGCAGCACCTTGGGGGTTAATCCGGTGCTGGTGTAGTTAGTTCATGTCGGCGTATATGGGCTGACTTAATAGTGTATCGAACATTCATTCATCCATCCATTCCTTCATGTAACAGTCACCAATGTATACCCATATTAACTGACAGTCTTTTGCAGCCTCTTCGCGTCTAGTGTGGTTTAAACGTGTCGCGCTATATAAAGCTTTTTAGTCCGACATCTCGACTGACGGTGGACCTGCATATTTTGATATAGCGGTTTTCTTGCTAACTACGTGCGAGAAATAACTTTTCTTATTGTAATGTCCATTAGTTAAAATAGCGTCGGTTTAGAAGTCCGGCTCTGAGAAATCGTGCGCTTTACCGTATAAATACCTGTGCCTGGAAAGGATCGTGGCATTCACGCCAGGTTCGACGACGGGTGTCATATCTGCCGTTCTATCTTTCCAGGTAAGGTTATTTATTCTCGTTGTTGAAGTATGTTATTTTCTCTTTAGCATCTATTTTTCAACTAAATAACGTAATATCGCATTGACGTTGCCAATTAGGATTTGAATATTGTATGATTAACTTCCTTTATGGCATTCACGCCAGGTTCGACGACGGGTGTCATATCTGCCGTTCTATCTTTCCAGGTTTTCACAACCTGAACCAATGTACAGTGCGTTGATGCCACCGATCACCTGTCATTAAATCACCATCATCTAGATACGTCTTTGAGTTTTCATTTTCGCCCGTCCTGCACGAATATACCACGTGACAATGGCGCCCAACGGGGGCGGGTGTATTAGACGTATCTGTTGTCATCTGCCATTGGAAGTTGAGAGCTCTGCGAAAGAATTGTCCTTCATCGATTGTATCCACCTACACTGTTTTTGCAATCGTCCAAATCGATTGGTGTTGTGGAGATTGGCCAATTGAATAATTGCTGTGTTGTGCCGTGTCAGAATTTGCTGTGTTTATTCGTACGAGGCTGTTTCTGTGATTATATAATCAGTGAATGATCATTCTACGGGCCCATCGCGATACGGGTTAGGACAATTTTCGGTGTGCTGACTATTCATTGAAACGCGTGTGCGCGGTGAACAATTGAATATCCAGCTACTCGGGAGTTGCAGAGACTGTTGTATGCTGAACTGAATATAAATATATTTATCAATTTGTATTGTATTTTTGCTGTTTGTATCCTGTATGCAGCATTCTCTTTCCCCTTCTTAAGAAAAAAAAAAAATATATATATATTCTCCCCTTTTCTATTGCCGATACAGAATGCAAATATTGGAAAGTTGCTTGAATGTTTTTGTTAATTAGTTAGTGCTATGTCCGAAATTAGGTCGGCTTTTCGCTCTTGTGTGCGGTCAAATTGGAATAAAGGTAGACCGTCTACAGAGTGAATGGCAGAATATGATGCATTATCAGGTTAGTTAGAGATAGTGTAATCTTATTATTATAGGTAGATCTAGGTAAGTGTTCACTGATTGACTGACCTGTGGACTGACTTGATTGCGACTGACATATTTTCGTCCGCTGACTGTATTCTCGGTATTTTCTTCGTGCGCCTTTTCGCGGGTTCCCGATTTGCTTACCCGGTAGGTTCCGTAACGCACTAACCTCAATTAACTCTGATATTTCATACCATCACCCGTCATTTTCATTCATCTCATCTATTAGTATTCATTTATTTATATGGATGTACTGTAAGTTCTATCGCAGGCTTAGATGAAATTTACTGTATTGTGTCCTCTGTACATATTGCATATTCTGAGAAACTAATATGGCGACCAAAGCCTTTAGTGGCGACGAAGATGATCTGCCGGAGTTCGGACTACTTACGGAAATGGACGAACGGAAAATGCTCGAGTATTTGTCCAAAACTGGAAAGTATAAAATATCTTCGGCTGTCGGTTTCGGTAGTCCTCGCAACCCAGGTCCATTCATTCCGCCGACAAGTTTACAACCCGCTTATAATGTTCAGTTACCTAAAATATCCTTCTTTTCAGGAGCGGAACCTGTTCCAAAGTCGGAATGTTCGTTCGATCTGTGGAAATTTGAGGTTAACTGTCTAGTTAAGGAAGAATTGTATTCACAGAATGCACTCTTACAGGCGGTGCGTAAGTCTTTAAGGGGTGAGGCGAGTCGAGTATGTTTGCATTTAGGCGAGGGTGCCACCCTCGACTCTATAATAGATAAGTTTGAGGTAACATTCGGCACTGTTGTTACAAGTGAGTCGCTATTACAGTCATTTTATGTTGAGCAACAGAAACCTAACGAGTCCGTTGCTACGTGGAATTGCCGGCTGGAAGATTTACTTCAGCAGGCAAGGCGTAAGGGTCCACTTGAAGAGTCTCAAATGCAGCGCATGTTACGCAATAAGTTCTGGACTGGTCTGAATAATGAAACGCTAAAATCGGCCACCAGACATAAGTTTGATACTGTATCGACGCATGATGAATTATTGCGTGAAGTTAGGGCTGTTGAGAAAGAACTCTCTGACACTGAGAAAGTAAAGGGGGGTAAATCTAAGAAGCTACAACAACAGTTACAAACTGGTATTGTTAGTGACACCGGCATGCAAACACAACTAAAAGAAATAGTTGAGCGTTTAAAGCGTTTGGAAGTCAAAACAAATGAATCAAAAGGCACTGACCTAACTTCCCTTTCCAAACAAATGACCACGGTCATGGAACGCCTAACTGCAATGGAGAAGAAAATCGATTCTTCAAACGAGTCCACATTTCGCTCTCCCGGTCGGGGCCGGGGTTATAGAGGTAGAAATTCCCAAGATACTCGACCGAAAACATTCGACTCTTTAAACTACTAACGACCTCTGCTGATGGGCAAAGTGGGGGTCGAGGTAACAAAAGCCCGGATGTGGTAAGCGATCTGGTTGGAGACCCCAATGAATCCACAATTATTGCTGGGGGGAAACATTGTCCTTGTTTAATAGATACCGGGTCCATGGTAAGTACTATTTCACAAAAATATTACCGTGAACAGTTCTCATATACCACTACTTTCCATCGATGATTTCAAACTTGAAGTTTGTGGGGCTGGTGGTAACCGCCTTCCGTACATTGGCTATATTGAGTTGGATCTCATGATACCAAATGGGGGTAAAATAATAACCGCTCCCGTTCTTGTTATGCCAGACACTTCATACAACCTTACCGTTCCCATGATCGTTGGAACAAATGTTATAAGGCTTTTTGTAGATACTGTTGCGGCTACAGGGTCCGAACCTTGGCAATTGGCAACCATGATAGTGGGTAATAATGGTCACATTGGCGTAGTTCGTGCCACCAACACCAGATCCCTTAAGATTGCACCTGACGAAGTGGTGAGTATAAGGGGAGTGGTTCGTAACCCTCCCAAGGTGAGCCAATTGGTCATAGCTGAACAAGGTAATGTTGGTTTGTGCAGCAGCCTGTGTGTTAGTCCACAGGTTGTTGAATATAACCCAAAAGGGTCGTCTGTACGTGTGTCTGTAAGGATATGTAATATGTCTGCAAGAACCATAACTCTTTGCCCCAAAAGTAGATTATGTGAACTCCAGGTTGTGTCGGGCCTTCCTCCGCCAGGTGGTCAGGGTTCTTTACGTACACAAGAATCGATGACCTCATCGCCTACATATCCGCATAAGACTGTAGTTGAGGAGTTTGAAATCGATCTACGAAGCGATAATCCGAATCTTACCCCGGAACAAATTGAGCAGGGGGAACAACTCCTTAATCGCTGGTCTCGTGTTATGTCAAAGTCTTCTTTGGATCTTGGCCGGACATCAACGGTAAAACACGAAATAAATCTGACGAATGACGCTCCGTTCAAAGAGGCACATCGGAGGATACCACCAGCACTGATGGGTGAGGTAAGAGACCATTTAAAGGAAATGTTAGCTGTCGGGGCAATTAGAGAGTCTAGCAGTCCTTTCTCCTCCGAAGTCGTTCTTGTACGGAAACCGGACAATAGCCTGAGATTTTGTCTTGATTACCGGAAGCTTAATTCCCGGACAATACGAGATGCGTACGCATTGCCTAGAATTGAGGAAACACTAGACTGTTTGGCTGGAGCTAAGTATTTCACTAAATTGGACCTTCGATCAGGCTATTGGCAGGTAGAACTTAAGGAGGAGGACAAGCCTAAGACTGCATTCTCTGTTGGCCCGTTAGGTTTTTACGAATGCAATCGCATGCCTTTCGGACTAACGAATGCTCCCGCGACATTCCAGCGGTTGATGGAGAAATGTCTAAGAGATGTTAATCTTAAGGAATGCTTAGTCTACATAGACGATATCATCGTTTTCTCTAAAACTTTTGAAGAGCACCTTGTTCGGTTAGAAAATGTACTTGCGCGTCTCGAACAGCATGGTCTAAAAGTAAAGCCGTCCAAATGTGAGTTCTTTAAAAACAAAGTCAAATATTTGGGGCACATAGTTTCTGAACATGGAATAGAGGCAGACCCTGATAAGGTTGATGCTTTGAAACGCTGGCCTAGGCCCAGGAATGTTAAAGAACTTAGACAATTTTTGGGGTTTGCCGGGTATTATCGGCGTTATGTTCAAAACTATGCCAAGATTGTAAAATCTCTCAATGACCTACTTTCAGGACAACCAAAGAAGTCACGGTCTAAAGGAAACTCGACCCGATCCCAGAGGTGGGTTTGGGACTCTGAACACCAGTTGGCGTTTGACACCGTCATCCTGGCCCTGACGTCACCCCCGATCCTGGCCTATGCAGACTACAGCCTTCCATTCCTTTTACACGTTGACGCAAGTGCAGACGGTTTGGGAGCGGTCTTGTATCAGACGCAGAATGGTGTGGACCGGGTTGTGTCGTATGCCAGTCGAGGCCTGAAGAACGCCGAGCGCAACTACCCTGCTCACAAAAGAGAATTCCTTGCACTTAAGTGGGCTGTTTGTGTCAAGTTCAGCGACTATTTATATGGACGTACCTTCACTGTTAAGACGGATAACAATCCGCTAACATACGTGCTGTCCTCTGCTAAACTTGATGCTACGGGCCACCGCTGGTTGGCGGAGCTGTCAACCTACGACTTCAAGGTAATGTATAAATCGGGCCGTACGCATCAAGATGCCGATGCTTTATCACGTCACCCAAGCTTCTCCCGAGATCAACCAATGGAGGCTCTTGACATGGATGTCGTTAAAGCAATCTGCCAAGGTCGGACTGCAGACTTGAGGCCTGTGGTGGAATCATTGGGGTTTGCTGAGAACCAAGCAACTGAGGTAAGTTTCCCAGAGTGTGTCGTCGCTGCACAGGTGTGTTTACCGCTGATGTCTGATTCTGTCAAATGGCGAAAATCGCAGCTAGCCGATCAGTCGATTAGTAGAGTGAAATATTTCCTTGAGCAAGGTAACAAACCAACTCGTCGTGTACAATCACAAGAAGATAGAGATGTTCGCTTAATTCTTCGAGACTGGGACAAACTAGTTCTTAAAGATGGGGTACTGTTCCGTCAGTGTTACAGGGGTGGTGAAAAGGTGATACAACTAGTTTTGCCATCTGAATACCGAGATTTTGCTTTGCAGGGTCTTCATGATGACGTAGGCCACCAGGGGATCTCCAGGACTCTGGAGCTTGTGCGCTCGAGATTTTTCTGGCCCGGCCTTGCGGACGATGTAACCCGCAAGATAAAATTTTGCGAGCCCTGCATTCGCAGAAAGTCCACAACTTCGAACAAGACTGCCTTCTTGGTGAGTATTTCCACTTCCCAACCGATGGAATTGGTTTGTGTTGATTACTTGTCATTAGAAACATCAAAGGGTGGGTTTTCGAGTATACTGGTAATAACCGATCACTTTACCAGGTATGCTCAGGCTATTCCCACTCGTAATCAAACCGCTCGCACCACAGCTAGGGTTCTATTTGACAATTTTTTTGTGCATTATGGGTTTCCGGGAAAGCTCCACAGCGATCAGGGTCGTAATTTCGAGTCGGAACTCATACGTGAGTTATGTATGATCGCAGGAGTGGAGAAGACTCGGACCACCCCATACCATCCGGAAGGTAATGGTATGTGTGAGCGGTTCAATCAGACACTGCTAAACATGCTTGGAACGCTCACAGAACATCAAAAATCTGATTGGAAAACATATGTTCCTTCCATGGTACACGCCTATAATGCAACAAAACATGACAGCACAGGTTATTCCCCATTTTTCCTTATGTTCGGTCGGCACCCTCGCCTAGCTATTGATGCGTACTTGGGAATAGATCCCAATGACGACGGTTCTGGTAGAAAACCTAAAACTGTATATGCATCCGATCTTAGGGAACGCTTAGATTTTGCATATAAAATCGCCTCTGCCGAAGCTAACAAATCTGCTTCCAGGTACAAGAGGAGATATGACGCAAGTGTTCGAGAATCCACATTACTGCCCGGAGATCGCGTCCTGGTGAAGAATGTGGGCCTTAAGGGAAAACACAAGCTGGCTGACAGATGGGAAAAGTGTCCGTATGTGGTTGTGGCACAACCCAATGCAGGCATTCCCGTTTTTAAGGTAAAACGGGAGGATGGTAAGAAATCCCGTGTACTGCATCGTAATATGTTGTTGCCGTTTCAGTCGCTTCCAGGTCCAAGTGTCTCCGAACCAGCTCGTCCTTTAAGAGACAGGGCTGTTCAAAGTTCGGTGTCTTCGCTATCTTCGTCAACAGAATCCGACTCGGAGGTCGAAGTGTTGGTTGCTGCGGAGCCTGAATCGGTGAGATGGGTGGAACCGGAAGTCCCTGTGCTTAGTCCACGAAACCTGAGAGGACGTACGCCAGTGCGTGACCGGAGTACAGTCTATGTAGAACGGTCTGTTTCAGAAGTGCGGTTGTCCGAGCGGGATGCTGTTGCCGAAATCATGGCTCCTAGACGCTCTAGCAGAGTTAGAAGACCGCCGGAGTGGTTAAGGTCGAACGACTGGGTACGTTAGTCATTCAGTAAATATCGGGACGATATTTTCCCTTGCCGGGGACCATGTCACAATCGTAATGTACTCCGATAAATGATTTGTAAATATATAGGGTTAAACACGCAGCACCTTGGGGGTTAATCCGGTGCTGGTGTAGTTAGTTCATGTCGGCGTATATGGGCTGACTTAATAGTGTATCGAACATTCATTCATCCATCCATTCCTTCATGTAACAGTCACCAATGTATACCCATATTAACTGACAGTCTTTTGCAGCCTCTTCGCGTCTAGTGTGGTTTAAACGTGTCGCGCTATATAAAGCTTTTTAGTCCGACATCTCGACTGACGGTGGACCTGCATATTTTGATATAGCGGTTTTCTTGCTAACTACGTGCGAGAAATAACTTTTCTTATTGTAATGTCAATTAGTTAAAATAGCGTCGGTTTAGAAGTCCGGCTCTGAGAAATCGTGCGCTTTACCGTATAAATACCTGTGCCTGGAAAGGATCGTGGCATTCACGCCAGGTTCGACGACGGGTGTCATATCTGCCGTTCTATCTTTCCAGGTTTTCACAACCTGAACCAATGTACAGTGCGTTGATGCCACCGATCACCTGTCATTAAATCACCATCATCTAGATACGTCTTTGAGTTTTCATTTTCGCCCGTCCTGCACGAATATACCACGTGACAATGGCGCCCAACGTGGGGCGGGTGTATTAGACGTATCTGTTGTCATCTGCCATTGGAAGTTGAGAGCTCTGCGAAAGAATTGTCCTTCATCGATTGTATCCACCTACACTGTTTTTGCAATCGTCCAAATCGATTGGTGTTGTGGAGATTGGCCAATTGAATAATTGCTGTGTTGTGCCGTGTCAGAATTTGCTGTGTTTATTCGTACGAGGCTGTTTCTGTGATTATATAATCAGTGAATGATCATTCTACGGGCCCATCGCGATACGGGTTAGGACAATTTTCGGTGTGCTGACTATTCATTGAAACGCGTGTGCGCGGTGAAAAATTGAATATCCAGCTACTCGGGAGTTGCAGAGACTGTTGTATGCTGAACTGAATATAAATATATTTATCAATTTGTATTGTATTTTTGCTGTTTGTATCCTGTATGCGGCATTCTCTTTCCCCTTCTTAAAAAAAAAAAAAAAAAAAAAAAAAAAATATATTCTCCCCTTGTCTATTGCCGATACAGAATGCAAATATTGGAAAGTTGCTTGAATGTTTTTGTTAATTAGTTAGTGCTATGTCCGAAATTAGGTCGGCTTTTCGCTCTTGTGTGCGGGCAAATTGGAATAAAGGTAGACCGTCTACAGAGTGAATGGCAGAATATGATGCATTATCAGGTTAGTTAGAGATAGTGTAATCTTATTATTATAGGTAGATCTAGGTAAGTGTTCACTGATTGACTGACCTGTGGACTGACTTGATTGCGACTGACATATTTTCGTCCGCTGACTGTATTCTCGGTATTTTCTTCGTGCGCCTTTTCGCGGGTTCCCGATTTGCTTACCCGGTAGGTTCCGTAACGCACTAACCTCAATTAACTCTGATATTTCATACCATCACCCGTCATTTTCATTCATCTCATCTATTAGTATTCATTTATTTATATGGATGTACTGTAAGTTCTATCGCAGGCTTAGATGAAATTTACTGTATTGTGTCCTCTGTACATATTGCATATTCTGAGAAACTAATATGGCGACCAAAGCCTTTAGTGGCGACGAAGATGATCTGCCGGAGTTCGGACTACTTACGGAAATGGACGAACGGAAAATGCTCGAGTATTTGTCCAAAACTGGAAAGTATAAAATATCTTCGGCTGTCGGTTTCGGTAGTCCTCGCAACCCAGGTCCATTCATTCCGCCGACAAGTTTACAACCCGCTTATAATGTTCAGTTACCTAAAATATCTTTCTTTTCAGGAGCGGAACCTGTTCCAAAGTCGGAATGTTCGTTCGATCTGTGGAAATTTGAGGTTAACTGTCTAGTT